>CM065667.1:9924283-10158882 GCA_033220385.1 Triplophysa yarkandensis | reverse complement strand
GAGAGAGAGAGAGAGAGAGAGAGAGAGAGAGAGAGGGAGAGGGGAGAGGGAGAGGGAGGGAGAGGGTCTCAGTAGAAGTCTGGCCTGAGAAAGTTTAATTGATGTGGGTCGTCACACCTTGTGAACCCCACTGAGATCCTCCCTGCTCTGCCTCCACACATTACTGCTAATTGACTGTAATGTCTCTATCCCCTCTGTCAAAGATCTATGTCTACCTATATCTATATATATGTCTGTCTGTCTGTCTGTCTGTCTGTCTCCCTGCGTGCCTGCCTGCCTATCTGTCTGTCCGTCCGTCCATCTCTCTCTCTCCCTCTCTCTCTCTCTCTCTCTCTCTCTCTCTCTCCTCTCTCTCTCTCTCTCTCTCTCTCTCTCTCTCTGTCTCTGTCTCTGTCACTGTCTCTCTGTCTCTGTCACTGTCTCTGTCTCTGTCTCTCTCTGTCCTCTCCTCTCTGTCTCTGTCTCTCTCTCTCTCTCTCTCTCCTCTCTCTCTCTCTCCTCTCTCTCTCTCTCTCTCTCTCTCTCTCTCTCCTCTCCTCTCCTCTCTCTCTCTATCTACACTAATATTTTCAGCCATATAAACATACAAAAACACACACACACACACACACACACACACACACACACACACATACACACGCACGCACGCACGCACACACACACACAAACACACACTTTGTTACCTCTTTAACTGATTGCTTCTTTTGTGAACCTCACTGTGTAAACATTATAATTTAAATACCTGAATCCAACATTTTGATTTCAAAGCAACAACAAATTGTACATGCCTTTGTTGCCCAAAACTTAACTTCCAGTACACTTAGACAAAAAAACTCTTTTGTGGACTACTTCTTAAAACAGACAAAAAAATCTAATCAACAAATTGTTTATTTTCTCTGTCATGGCTTGGGGTCGTTCCCCCAACTGCTCCTAGATGACCCCTGCTCTGGTTGTGTGTTCACCTACTGTGTATGTGTTCACATGGATGGGTTAAATGCAGTGCAAAAATTCCAATAATGGAACGCCAAAGTGGTAATGCATCACCTCACTCACTCAAATTAATATACAATAAATACTCAACAAATAGTTTATGTAGTACTATATCATACAATGCAACATTCATGAAAATAGAATATACATTTTATTAAACGGTCTGTGTATCAATGAGCACCCTTAGCAACCACCCTTATCAATGTAAACGTACAGCTGTGACAGCTAAGGGGCGATCACATCAAATGCACTTTTAACATTCGGAAGCGCAAGACGCATCGAGCGAATAATTTGTTGACTTACTGAATTCATTGTTTTAATTTCGCTAAGCAACAACTGAATACACTGTCCTGTCAATCAAGAGTTACAGCGCAAATGATTTAGTTGCTATTAACTTTATTATGTGAAGAAGTATAAAAAATGTCCGAGAAGAGGGTTATTGATCTGAAGCCTCATGAGCCACGACAAGTTTCTCCTCCATTACTGCAGTAAACAGACACTACACGCATTTGTAAGGTTCTGTCACTATATTGAAAGCCCTGACCTCCATTGATTTGATTGGGCAATTGAAAAAGTGTGCATGATGTCAAACAGAGTTTTGAAGTCCATTCAAAAGTGGCACGTCTAACTGCAGAAAGAGCTTTTGGTGTGATACGCCCCTGAGACACTACTTTTTACAACAGATGGCAGTTAAGGAAAACTTAAAACTTTATATTTACAAATAAATATATATATTTACCTCTAATATTTTAATTTTGTAGTAACCATTTATAAAAGCAATAAGGTACGATTGGCCAGGGATAGCATCAATAAATCACGGCTGAAGGGCATTGTTTGGTACGATGTGATTTATTCACAATACAGCCAGGCCTCAGGTCCCTTATTGCTTTTATAGAATGGTTAAGCTTACTTATGCCAATTCAATGAAATTCTCTATATCAGCAAGAAAAGGAAATACAAGTTTAGAAAAAAACATATATTTAATAACAATATTTAATAAACTTGAGTTTGCAAAAATGAAGTAGCTCTGTACTAAAGGCAAAACATGATAACTTGAAGAAATGAAAACCACTTTGAAATCCAGGATGGGTTACTTAAGGAAAACAATCTTCTCATTTCTTAAGGCAGTCATTAGTCTTACGAATATAAGATGTAAATAAATGAATCTACCACATAAAAAATAACTCCACAAAGTTAAAACCTGAAGCAAAATGTTACGGCTTATGCATGACATGAATAATGTTTAACATTAAGTGTAAATACAGAACGCCGAATGTCAGATAAACCAAATGGTTGTAATATTGAAGGTGACAAACCTTCATATTTCCTCCAAAACGCCCTTAAAATTAGGTTAATTCAAGTATATTAAACGTACAATAGATCTGGATATTTGAATTGCCAAGCACCTGAAATACTGTTTGGTTATACTGTACTGAGTTTTGTTACGTATATTTAACTTCTGAATTATATAATGACACTCAATGACCAAAGACAAATGATTAAAAAGTACAGAATATAATTTGTTGCATTTTTTATATTACAGTCATAATGTAATAAATAATAAATAAATACATTTTCGAGGGCTCTATATATTGGGTGCCTTTGGCTTGCTCCCCAGGGTTGTATGGCATTCTTTGAAAAGCTGCTTTAAACCGTTTTAAACTTTATATGTATAGGGCTTTAACAATACATATTTTGTCAATGAGAATGACTATACATAACAAGATTTCATTGCATGTAAGAAAACCATATCACAATGCCCTTTCTGGGATTTTAGAGGCTAAATCACAGCTCCGTGGATTTATCTGATAAATTCTTTCACAGATTTACGGATACATTACTGTCCTTCACAAAGACCCAGGGCTCTTGGCAGGGGCTTAGGAACCCACTTTGAAAAGCAGATGGAGAGAAAGTGAGAAAGATAAGTGAGAAGATCTGTGGTGATAAGGATCGTGTACGGCAGAGGATTGCGTAGTTTGTTGGTCTGTGCACGGTTGCAAATGCATGCATAATCCCATGTCCAGATGACTTAATCTGGGCCAGCTACACAACCTTCACACAGATGGATGTGAGTTTTCCATGTATTAAGGGATTTTCTCCATGTGCTCATAATGATTTATATACTTTTCAACCTGTATATTAAATCTCCTAGCCCATAAACCTGCACCTTCAAATGAACATTTCGTCAACACAAGGTCAAAAAATAACTACAAATATTGGATCCACGCACACACGCATACCTACAGGCACTTTACCAAATGACTTTTCCCTCTTAAACACAATCTAGTTTAACAGAAAACTGTAAGATTTAATCATTTTCACTTTGGCACATATGAAGAGGGTAGTCGAAGAGGGGCGGGACGAAAACTATGAGAGAGTGAGAGAATAGCTCTCTGAGCCAAACATAAAAGGTGAGGGGTGAACTCACTCTCTGTATTAAAGTGCAGCTTAAGCTGGTTTAGAGAGATGCATTATAAACACATGGGCCACCAAAGAGTTGCATGGTGCTACGGAGGACCTGATACAGAATAACAATCACGCCAGAAAAGGACACGGTCTATTTGTCAAGCTTGGACAGGTTTATCACAATTAAAGCTGTTGCTGTTTATCGTGATGGAGTACATACATGTATATACACAGGCTGTCTGTGAATAGGTCAGGTTTTGCTTACATTATAAGAGCGTTTTTTCTACATACAAACTACCGTTAAACCTTGAATATTTACGTTTGGTGCCGGCCTATCAGGAAAGGCTTATTAAATATGCCTTATTAAAAAAAAGAACTGGACTTGCATGGATTGAATTTGGGAAGGAATCCTTCCATTTGTCTTGTGATGTCACATTTGGTCTTGTATTTGCATAGAGTTACCTGCTTAAACAACAAAAACAATGAAAATAGTTAGAGAAATTCAATTTATTTCCATTAAAATACTGTTATGAACATCCTTTTTGTTTTAGGTTTTGGGCATATTTCCAATATGGGTTAGAAGTGTTGGTTCCTTTCTGCCAGATTACATTACAGCAGTAGACACAATTATAGTTTCTGTAAAACTAATACAATTCCCAGTATTACCACTAAACCACTTATACTTTATATTGTGTTTTTGGGCAGGTTTTATTTTTTTGCAGCAAATCTCTCCTAAAAATATCAAACAGAAAGCACACACAGCAATACTAAGGGTTAACATTAAATACCATCATAAACCACTAGCTTTTCCATTAAATATTAAAAAAATTCTATTTTGTTATGTTTTGGGCAATATTTCAACATCCCTCCACAAAATCCATTTTAAAGTAGACACAATTACAAACCAATGCAATTCCCTTTAAAACCAATGAAACCATTACAGCTTTCTTTTTTTTCAGCAGTAATAATGTATACAAAGTTAACTTTCAAATTAATATAATATAGTTTATGTTTAAGAATGTAAGGATTAAAACCAATACAAATAATTTTAAAACCATTAAAAATCATAAATGTCTTTAGAAAATAGCCACAGTATTAACACATGTGTTACAAATGAATCTTTTCAAATTTTTCTGTCGGAGTTGTTCTTGGAGTAGGGTTTGGGACTAGAAAATTCCATTAGTCCAATAAATAATCAAAGAGGTTTATAATATGGCCTCAGTTATATTAGAAAAAAGTGTGTTGAATATTGTACTTAGAGGGTTTAGTCTCATCCCTCCTATGTGTGGAAAGGAATCTTCTGGGAATCTGGATTAATTAAACACAAACAGCATCCATCTGCTTTCATGACCAGACTTCAACCCTTTAAACTGGAACATTATTAAAACCAGCACAGACGTAGATTTCTAAACAAACCATGACAGACCGCACACATGTGAACTGAATGCACTGTTGACTGATGTTGCGTTGTTTGGTTTAAATATGATCACGGGTCAGTGGGTCAATTGCCAATCAACCCTCAATTACAAATGGCTACTCTGCTCCTAGGTTTGGTGAGTTGCCATCAAAACACTTACCAAGAGTTTCACTTCCTAACCGCTCAATGTTTGGCCCTCACTACCATCAATTTATTCTTTCCTTATTCTAATTCAATCTAAGCGGAGATAAGGGCAGCCGAGGAAACAAACACAAACTAACATTGCGTCCATTGCATTCAACCCCATACAGATGTTTTTTGTATAATACAAGGATCGAATAATATTCATTTGATTGTCAGACCCATGGGCAGAGAATGCTAGGGCCATATTTCCGTAAACCAAACAGGCTTGTTTGTGATGTTCCTGAGCCAGTTGTTCAGCTGTTCTAGACTCCTGAGATTTTCTCAGATGGTCTTAATAATACCCATGGAGATTGGATTTTTTAATGGGGATAATTATTTTAACATCCTAAACGTAATGTAGTCCCAGATAGCGATGTTCTTAACTCATTCTAATGATCGCAGCTGCGCGGGTATCTGAGAAATCTATCAGCTCTTACCTTTAAAGAACAATGACATTGGCGGATAATAAAGTCAAAAACAAAAGACTGCAGCTACCTGATTAGTTCAAAGCCCACCATCACTTTAACACACACTCTCTCTCTCTCTCTCTCTCTCTCTCTCTCTCTCTCTCTCTCTCTCTCTCTCTCATCTCTCTCCTCTCTCTCTCTCTCTCTCTCTCCCCCTCTCTCTCTCTCTCTCTCTCTCTCCTCTCTCTCTCTCTCTCTCTCTCTCTCTCAAAGATGAATGAGACGATAGAGCACGATAAAAGACAAGAATCAGACTCTGTTTGTCTTTTTGTTTTGTACAAAAGCTTATAGAACATGGCTGCTTTTTTGTAACATCACAATGTTTTTGTGCCAAGTGACAGGTACAGAATATAAAACAATGTTATTTTTACCTTCCGCTCTACGGACAGAGAGAACAATGAATACTTATTATTGTTGAAATTATTTTACAACAAACCTCCCCCTCTCAAACTCCATACAAGCAGAATAAATCTTTCAAATAGGTTGCAAACTTTTTCTTTTGATCGCGAGAGCCTCAAGCGTGCCGGTTAGCCCAGGGCAAGTAGTGGGAGTAGGCATGCGTATGAGCTAACTCGACCTTTTTTCTTGCGAGCAAATTTCGGCCTCTTTTTCAAAGCCAGGCGCCATATGTCTGAGGCAGCCTTCTTCGAGACGGTCTGAGAGAAGAGAGACCGGAGTGGCGAAGCAAAACAGGCGAGTAATTGCTGAGTTGTTTGTGCATTAATTTCCTTTACAATGACAATACACTGACCCAGCCTAAACCCACGGCACTCCATTTGCTTGTGTTGTGCAGAAATACGCAGCTCCTGCATAAGTTGTTGTCAGAGAGATGGATGTCCTCAATGCGTCCAGCAAGTGGGTGGGGGGTGAGATTGGGGGGGACGCTGCCTCTGAAGTCTGACAAATCCTGCTGCTCCATTGCAATGTTTTGATACGCTTCTACCAAAGAGGTTTAACGGCGCTCTGGGAGTTAATTGTTTGCTTTTCAACTTTCTTGCATAGCAAGCGTTTTTGTAGTGGCTAGCACGCGGGGCGACTGCCAGACGGTTATAGAGCGACAGCGAGAGACCGGGGGAACACAATGCCGAAAACTGTACATTTCGCGACTTTTTATGAAGGCCCAATTCTGTCAGTTGCTTTTGTGGGATAACACACACAGCGTGGAGCACTCGGAAACAAAGCGTTGTTTATGAAGTCCCTCTTCAACGAAACATCAAAGTGGTAAAGCCGACACTCTGTTGACAGGTGTGATGGACATAGATCGACATATATAGACTCTTGTGAGCATCGAGAGGCGGATTGGAGCTTGTATACAAAAAGTCCACAGTGCACAAGAAATTTAACGTGAATGACAATGAAGGTGCGAGGGATGGAAATGTTGTCTTAAAATGTTGTCTTTGAGGACTTGTTTTTAGCTTTGAGGCCATCTGGACGGTAGCTTACTCGGAAAAGTTCAATTTGAATGAATAAATGTTTGTGTTCATATAATATATGTGTGTAATTTATGTTATATAATAAATTTGTTGGTGCATGTTGCAGGTATTTATTTATATACAGTTTAATAAAATGGTGTTTTTATTTATTTTATATATGTAATTTTGTGTATAGAATATATATATATATATATATATATATATATATATATATATATATATATAATAACAATATACATATAATATACGTATATATAAATAAAATGAAAATCCACAGTACCCAAAAATCTATCATGTAAACCAAACATTTTGATTATGATAATTTGTTATAACAAATATACCCTTGTTTTAACAAACATTCATAATCTATTTCTAATGGAAAATAAAACCAAAATTAAGCAATTTAAAATAAAATAAAATGGATTTAAGTTAAAATGTGTATCCTTCTAAACTGTTAAAAATATTCCATGTGGCTTAGTATATATCACAAAACTAAACAGTTGTATCTACTAAATAAAATATTTTAAAAAAATTTAAAAACTGATTTAAATTATTGTTTTTTTTTAATGAAAGCAAATATAAAAGAAAATTATGAAAATGTTTATAATTTTTAAAACAAGATATGAAACTTTATATAATTAAAAAGTATTTATTTAACAAATAAATTTTTGTTATACATACCAAATTCAAATAAAAACATTTAAGTTTATCATATTTACTTTTTTTTACTTACATGTACACAAACCTTAAACTGTGTTTTGCGTTACCTTTAAATCTTTTTAAGTACTTTTTTAAACATCCATCTTCTGCACTTTGTTAAACCCTGGTAAAAGACATTACTTTTCAATAAAAAAACATCTAATAAAATGTCCAACAACTAATAAAACTCTACTTTTCTTCTGCCGAAGTCTGTTCTTTCAGCATCATCCTTTCATTCCCCGCAGCCATTTGATTGGCTAATGGGGAGAGTTTGCGGCAGGCGCAGATTCAAGCTATTTGTCATGGCTGTGCTCCACATGCAGACATGATTGATGTCCAGGCCGCTGGTGATGAGCTGCGGCTCCAATGATTCTTTATTAAAACGCTATCCAAGCTGACATTTACATATTAAAATTGTTACTTAGAGCAAATCCGCAATGTGGAAACAACGAACTAACTGGTGGCGAACCGTATTGATCATTCTGACACCGTGCTTATGAATTTATGAGGGAGGTGAGGACAAGGGGGGGCGAAGCATCAGAAAGAAATTGGACTCAATGGCGGTATCGCATGCAGCTCTGACCACATTGTGAATGAAAGACATCAGAGAGAGAGAGAGAGGAGGAGGAAGGGATAGAGTAAAAGAGAGAAGGGGATGAACAAGGTATACTTTTCTATGCTTTAGAAGAGGCTTAGTTTAAGTGGTGTTGGTAAAAGCTCGGGTCAATACTGTTAGATCTGTCAGCCCCTGTGAGAGAAGTAATCAGGGCAATTGAGCTCACCTCCGATTGTTTGGCTCATGTAGTCAGGGAGCTTCTGATGATACCATTAGCTCATGTAAAAGTCATAGACGGGGAGTGTGGAAGGGTGGGGAAAGATTAGACATCCTATTGATGAGTGTTATGAGTGTATGTTTGCATATAGATATTGACAAAGAATTCTGGGAGCTGCTTCGGTATAACACTGCGCGTAACCGGTGGTCCAGTATCAGATTCCTGACCCCAAATTCAAGTCTTATTTACTGATGAGAGGAGAAAGGTGGCAGGAGGCTACTTAAAAAGAGGCCTTAAGTTATAGTTGACCTAATAACGTAAATTGAATCATTGTGTACTTAACTTTATTCACTATAACTTATATTTTTCAGCAGAACACAAAAGAAGATAAAAAGGATTCATGTGGCTTTATAAATACCACAAAAATAAGAACATTTTATTCAACTTTTATTGTTTCTCATGGTTTTTTTTAAATAATTGAGTAAAAATTCAACAGTTCATTTCTTGAAAAATGTTATATTTACGTTTGTTAAATGAAAAAAAAGTATATCATATATGCATAATAGTAATAAAAGTCTAATATTTGAGTTGGTAAGATGAAGTTGTTTTTTTCCAATGTACACAAAATATTTGAAGTAAATTCAAATAATTTCAAAGCTTTTTTAGTTTGAATTGTGTTAAAAAAGTACATTTACTTAATTTCAAGCTTTCAATGTACTGCTTGTTGAGTGTAAATTGTTTCATGTAAAAACACAGTAAAAAATTAGTATATTTTAACTAATGTTGAAAACTTATTAGCAGTGGAACCTATTCATATCTATTTTTATTAAAACAAAACTACACAGTTAATAATATTTTTATGTGGCTTAGTAAATATCACAAAAAAACAAACAGTTACATAAACTTAATCCAATCTTTTAATATATTTCTTCAGTGGAAAAATTTAAATAATTGATTTAAAATCAAACAGGTAATTTCTCTAAAATATACAAATATTTTTTTTAAGATTATGTAAAGACAAACATAAAACAAATATTTTGTTAAATTCTAATAGACATATCTGAGTTGATTGGATTAACTTATTTTTAATTACACAAATTTTCTCTTTTTTATGTCAAATGTTTCAACTAAAAACATTGAACATTAAACAGATAAAGTAAATGGGTGGCAGTAACTGGCATTTTTCTAAATATCTTCAAAAGTGCATCTTCCTCTTTTCATGGTATCTGAGTTTTGCGCTTTAAAAGTAAAATGTCTGAGGGTTCATTTTGTAGCATTCTTTCAAATAACTCCCAGTGTGTACGGTGCAAGAAAGAATGATAAACAAGACACAAACAGCCAACTTGAGATGTGCCACGCCATTTTTGATGATACCTGTAATTGATGAAAATTTCTTTTTTTTTTTGCATAGATGAGCATCTTTTCATAATGCTCATCTATGCAAAATTGGTCTATATATCATTTCACCAGACGCAGCCAGCTTCAAAGTGTATCTTATGATGATACCTGTGATGGCTGACATTTTATTTTTTTATTTGTTTTGACAGTAAAAAACTGTGGGTTCAGCGTGGCAGATGTCAGGGGCCCAGATTTAAACTGAAGGTAGATCTCGAATCCTCCAACTGAGCTTACATTTGTTTCTGTCTGCTTTGGTGCGTGCACTTTCGTTCCTAATTTACAAACGTTTTGATGACAAAACAGAACAAAAGAAAACAAACAGTAAGTGCTAATTCTGTTCCCTCTAATTAACTTCAGGAAACAAAGGCACAGTAACAGACGTCCTGCGGAGAATCTCCATCACACCGCACAGTGTTCTTTTGTCTGTTGTGTTATCCGTTTCTCTCTTCTATATATTGCTGCGATTTGCATGTGTACTTTTCTTGGGTAAAGAGCTTAAATCGTCTGGATGGGGGAGAGTATTTGTTAAGTGATCCCCATGGCCGTGGGCAAAGACCTAAATCTATTCTGATACAAGCTTAGTGTCTGTAATCCTATTATTCCCATCTGATCCCAGGCTCAAACATAAAAACAAGTCACAATTCCAAACAGAGTTGAAATGTTGTCCTATTGTGTCATGTTAGATCTGGACTCAACATCATCTTAGCCATCGCCACCACATCATGAAAATGCAGAAAATGTTTTGTGAGAAGTTAGTCACGGAAAACACACATTTATAGTACATACCACAATGGCTTTACTGTACATGCATTATTTTAAGTCAGAATTTTTTATTTATATTTTAGGTATTGTTATGGATATACTTAGTTATGATGTTAGTAATTGTTGTTTAGATATATTAGTCTGACCATTAAAAAATCTTTGAGACCTTTTGCATGCTAAATAAGAAATGATACTCATCATGAATTGTAGTAAACTGTACAATGATCTCAAACTTTGTAACAATAAATTCTGGCCACTGGTTTTTAGATCATTTCATAACTACATAATCAGAATTCCTTGATTCAATTTATACCAATTCATTTTTTTTTTACCTATTTGACTGCTCTGAAAACGTGAAATATATATGCATCATATGTGGAGAGAGAGAGAGAGAGAGAGAGAGAGAGAGAGAGAGAGAGAGAGAGAGAGAGAGAGAGAGAGAGAGAGAGAGAGAGAGAGAGAGAGAGAGAGAGAGAGAGGGAGAGAGAGAATGAGGAAATTAAAGAGATAGTTTGCTACCATTTGTGTTCCGTCTTACTGACACACTTCCTTGAGTTCATACCAACTCTCTGTTTATTATCCAAGCAATATTAAAGTGATAATGAACCCAAAAATAAAAAATGATGTAATGGATTAATCACTCTAGTTAAATGCAAAGACATATATTTGCAATATGTTGGCAAATGATATTTCTTGAGTGCCATTTCTTGGGGCACCTTTGACTACCATTTGATTATATTTCTATTATTGTAGTAAGTAGTTCACATGGCTAGAAATAGATTTTTCCAGGACAAACTGGCTATTTCATAAGGAAATGTAATGTGGTCAAATAGGATTCTGACTACATACAAATCATGCTTGAGTGATGGGATCACAAAGCATTTTAGATCCATGTGTATACCTGCAAAGTGCAGTATTTTTATATTAAAAAGTAAAAATACAAAAATAAGATTATCGCATTATCCTGGACATTTATCCTGCCCAGGTCTTGTATGAGTGGGCAGGACTGTTATATATGGTAATGTATCAGTTGCCATTGAATAATGTAAAAGAAAAACTGATCTTAATGTGTAAGGACAGAGACAACTTGTTATTAAGAGTTGTGGGAATGTTTGTTCCTGTTGCAACTCAATGCATTAATATTAAATTTAACTAATGTGCAACCTCAAGGGTAGATATTTATTGGCTTCAGAAGAGGAATCTGATACATTCACAATTTATCATGCAGTCATAGTTTCAATAACAGAAATAATATTTGTTTGTGTTTAACAGATTATAAATAAAAAAATCAATCACTGACCATTAAAATTGCTTTAATCCTCCCCTAATATGAAACAAATATATACCGGATATGACATACAATGCATTGCTCTTACATTTAACACCGTTCAATGCTGTCATCATCTTCCTCTTTACAGTCATCACTTGCAACCTTATTAGTAACAGACCCTCTGAACCCATCCCTTCCTAGATGTTAAAAATCAATACAGTTTGAATTAAACTCTTGATTTTATGTTTAGGTAGTTCAGAACTCCCCAAACCGGCAGCTCCGGACCTCTTAGGTAAAATAACAATGATGTTTGAACTCCTCTCCTTTCAACGCCTTAACTCCTGTCTGAGCTGTGATTGAAGAAGTTTAGAATTCCTTTCGGTCTCTGAGGAATAGATTGATTTGTTTTTCATTGCTTGTTTTTCATTGCTTTCCCTCTCTCGCTCTCATTTGTGCAGCTCGCTTCCAAGTGTTTCTCCGTTCCATTTCGATGTAAACAGAGCTTATCGCACAAGCTTAAATCTCTCACTGCCTCCTTTATCCCATGGGTCATATACCACTCAGGGTGTGAAGTACACTCTTATTAGTAAAACTTTAGCGCAAACACACACACAGGCTTGCTGAGACCATTTACAGGTTGTTGAAATCATTAAACAAGACTAAGATCAGTGTCGAAGAAAAGGAGAAATACTGCCACGCGATAGACGTGTCGCAAA
The DNA here is from genome assembly GCA_033220385.1 of Triplophysa yarkandensis. Classification (NCBI taxonomy): domain Eukaryota; kingdom Metazoa; phylum Chordata; class Actinopteri; order Cypriniformes; family Nemacheilidae; genus Triplophysa; species Triplophysa yarkandensis. The sequence goes on along the minus strand of CM065667.1, from coordinate 10,146,368 downwards.
AGGGAAGCAAGGCCTGGAACTCCAAATATTCACAGACAGATGACAACGCCTCCCTCATCCTAACTTTCTCAATCACTTCATTAAAAAAGGTGTCAGGTCCGGAATTTAATTAATCGCTGTAATTATGTATTTTGGACAACTCACTATTGAGTCACTCTGTGCTGCTTTTACATTTTTCAAATAGCACTCAGCTTCTTGGCCACACCACATTTATTATGCTAATTAACCATTTTGACAGTTAATTTAAGATAATTAATAAAAATACTAATATTAGATGGCACACAATTGGAACAGAAGGACAAAAAAAGCTCAGCGTCCCGACATGCGCACATGAGCGAATAGAATGGAAGAGAACTTTCTTTCTGAATTTGATGTATATTTTGCTTTACTGTTGTAGTTTAAATAAAGGGACACTTCATCCCTAATAAACTTTATTAACTAATCCTCATCCATATATCTACAACCTCGCTTTTATAGATTTGCAAAATCTTTTATATATTACATTTAATAGTAAATTACGTTTTATACTTAAAGTAAAAATTCAACCAAAAATAAAAATTGCTTCATAGTGTACTCAACCTCCTGTCATTTAAAACCTGTATATCTTTCTTTATTCTGCAGATCAGAAAAGGAGATATTTCAAAAAATGTCTGAAACCAAACAGCACCTATTTACTCAACGGTGCTAGTTACCAACATTCTTCAAAATCTCGTTTTTCGCTCTACCGTTATGCAAATGAGAGGTTTAGCCTTAATGATACAATTTGCATTTGGGCTGAACTATAGCTTCAAGTTATTTCGCATTCAATGAAGGCGAATGGCAAGAGTGTCAAGGCAAAATCCGTGTGGAAAAAAGTGTGTTGACTCACACCTTTTACAGGACTTGGACATGGAATACATCACACAGGTCACATGGACTTCTTTTATCAAGTTTTCGTGGTGTTTTTTGGAGCGTAACGGCTTCTGGTCCCCTTAAACTTTCCTTTTTGTATTAAGCGGAAGAGAGTCAGTAAACCTGAGGGTTTGTAAACGATGACAAAAATGTCATTTATGGGTGAACTTTTCTTTTCACGGTTGCATAAGAGTCTCGAACAGGTGGAACGCTGTCAAATAACGGTGACTCCTTTGACAGTCCTGCTGAGAGGCTGACGCAGAAAATGTTCAAGTTCTTTAAATGAAAAGCAAAAAGAGGTCACCATAAATACAGACCAATGCTCCGAAGTACATTAACATTGATTTTCTGATTACAGAGAGTCATTCAGTGCCTTGATCTATAAAACTCAATCATAGCTCGTGGCATCTGTATGTCTGCTTTTAAAAGGGTGGATTACACTGCCATTAATGAACCCGAGTAGATGCTCTCAGACTGAGAGCTTCTCTTCCATTTGCACAGTTGAAAGTTAGACTAAGTAGAGAGTAAGTTCTTTTGGTTGGAGCACGGGCTTGATATATTGTAGCATTGTTAGACTGCTGAGTGATGCGACCAGTGTTCCTTTGAACTCATTTACAGCTGCTCTCTTTATACCTTGTGTTCTTCTGAAGAGATGGGGGATGTTTTGTTCACATGTACACACACACAACCAGACAAATGTATTCATTTTCCCGGGGCTACTTATGCTGTTAAAACACACATAGAAGTAGTTTGGAGTGGTTTTTGATTTGTTTCTCTGCTTGATAGCAAATCGTCTGCATGCTCGTGTAAGACAAAATTGACTTTTGAAGATTTGTTTTTGGAACGTGATGCACTGTATAGGTTTGGTACAGTATGTCTCCAGAATAAAAAATTAGAAAGAGTCTCTCCTCCAGTGGCAAACAAATAGCAAAGAGTAATTCAAGGTTAATTGCTGTGTCTTTTTCTTTTGCATCATCAACTTCATAAAAAGTGTGAAATGTTTTCAAAAATATAAATATTTGTCATGTAGTACACTTTGTGACATTCACCTTGTACAACAGTAGTATAGTTAACAGTCACAGCTGCACATGAATGTGTTGAATGGTTCTGTTCGTATGCTTTTTTTTAGTTCCAACTGCCATAAAATGTCACGGTTGACGTTTCAGGTTGAAGTTTAATTTAGAACGATAGTTACTGTCAGTGACTGAATCACAAAATCTCCTTGGCAAATAGCAACCTTTTGTATGTAGAAAAATGGAAACCCCTTGTTAAATAGAAGTTTATTGAAGTGTGTTATAAGTATACTTATTTTAAACTTAAACTAGGAAAGTATTCTTTTCTAAACTTGAATGTGGGTCCCAAGCACTAATTTTACACCAACAATCCCCATACAAGTACATTGATAGAAGTATACGTATTTTATGAGGTATACTTTTACATATGCCCCTTAAGTGAGTATACTTATAAAAATTATCTTCAAGGATACTTCTTTGTCATAAGGGATAAAGGACACTACCTAAACAAAAATCTAATTTCTAACAGTGGATATTCAGTTGTACCAGAAAAAGATTCAAAAGGGATATTTAGCGTGACAAAGGTTATTAAACAATAGTATATAATAGTGCCTGGATACAAAATAAAGTTCTGCGGCGTAGGCCCTGTCCATAGCTTCACATCCAGTGGGTTACAGATTGTAGCTGGCAGAACTTACACTAAAGCTTATATTTCTAAAGCTTAAAGTGGATGGTTATTTTATTTGTTTAAGCTGTAACCTGTTACTTTGCCTATTTATAAAAGTCTCTATTTAAAATAGTTACTATAAGTAATGTTACTTTACATGTCTTCGATAGCTGATGTTAAAAATGTAAATTGGACCAACATATATATGATCATAATAACCACACTGTTATGAAACTGTTATTTCCTTTATAAACCTGCTTAAAATATTTTTTTTTACATTTTTTACATTTTACAGCTTTAAATACCCAATGATAAAGTCAAACCCATTACAAAATCACCATTAACAACTTCATTTTTTTTTGTATAGATAATTTTCTCCATAAAGCTCTCTTTTTTCTCTTTACTTTTGATTTGCCATTGGATGAATAATCAATAAATCAAATTAATAAATAGGTACATATATATATATATATATATATATATATATATATATATATATATATATATATGTATGTATATATATATATATATATATATATATATATATATATATATATATATATATATATATATACACAGACCGCCTCAGACAAAAGATTTTTCCTGCTCGTGATGGTATTAGTGCTGGCTTATAAAAGTGACAGTTTTTCTTCCTCTAATGCTGTTTAAATTTAGCCTCCATTTTAGCTTGACAAGCGGACCTCCATTAATTCATTTTAAGGAAAGTTTCGGATGTAAAAGTTCTCTGTTCCATTCACTCACTCTGACACGCTGTTTTTAAAGGGGATTGAAAATGCACGGTCAAGTGGAGGGGACCACGCAAATGATTGATGGCTTTTTTCACACGCTCATCCACGGCCACCATCAACAATTATTTGTTGCGATGGGTGTGCTACTTTAGCACCGAAATGGAAGCCAAATTATGACCTTTGCATTCTGCCAAACAGGGTTGTGTTCCTAAATGAGTGTATGTTTGATTGATTGTGTGGCTTCAATGGCATCTCGTCACAGAGGTCAAAGTTTAATGGGTGATGAAGAGCTGATCCATCAATGTAGTCTTTGACATCAAGAGCAGAAGCTTGAAAAGTGCTGTCGGACCTCGTCCTGTTTATTTCAACTGGTTTCTGAACGTGAACTATATTTAGTCCAGACCTTTAGCTGCATTTCAGAAACTAACTACAGTTCGCCGCGTCTTTATGTGAAGGACGTTCTTCAGCTTGACTTTGTCTTGATGAGGTCTTTGCTTTAGCATGATGTCATCAGCGCTGACTTTGTTAAGGTGTCAGAAAGGCTGTGTACCGAAGCAGCAAACCATGTGAGAATTTGATTTTTCCATTGCCATATTTTTTTTGACCTTATACTACTGAAGTGTATGTCGAACAAGGGCGGAAGAAGATTAGTGGGTGTGCTAATAGGTGTAGGACGTGAATGCGTGTGCGACATCCGCCTACAAAACATGATGCATGAGATCTCAAGAGGTAGTGGAATCTATAGTTGGTCATTGTGCTGTAAATAAGACCATGCAAGCTCTTTACATGCTTTAGAAAACAAGCTTTACCACATCCATGACTCAGAACCCCAGTTTCTATGATTGTGAGCTGGAGTGGCAGGTGTCTTGGGGGTGAAGGAGAAACACACATGCACGCACAAACACTCACACATATACACATATACTGTTCCCTGCTGGCTGTTGTTATGTGCTAGAAGAGCTCAGGTAATGGTGTGGTATTGCTGATGTAATTTGCTGTAACAGATGCCAAACAGAGTTGCCAGTGTGAGGTGCCGTGCCGACGCTGTTGTTGTTGTGACTGCGGCCATTTTGTCTCTCAGGTGTGTTTGAAGCTTCGAGCAGTTGAGGACAGGAGACAAGATGTTTTAAAGTGCCGACGAACACTCAAACTGATTTTTGTTTCGTCCAGATTGTGTTGTGACGCCACCTGCCAGCAGGGGCTAATAGGGCCGTGCTGCCCAATCTTTGATCCTTCAGACTGCGTCAAGTCTAAATAAAAGTGTAGACCTACCCAATGTCCATCTACACCCTCTGGTTTGTAAAATCTGATTGGTCGAGTGTATGTAAACAACTTAAAGCACGCCTGCAATGACCTTTTCAGGCACATTGTGTTGCTTTGTATTTGCGTAGGTTGCACTTATTTACTCAGGTAAATTGCATTGTGTGCTTTAAATGAGCTGACCAACAAAACCAGTTTTTAAAGGAATGAAAATTCTGTCATGATGTACACACCCTTTAAGTTGTTACAAACCATTATTAATGTCTTTGTTTGATTAAACATAAAGAACAATATATGGAAGAATGACAGCAGCTGAGATTTATGGGGCACTATTGACCGCCCTAGAGGTTCATGTCTACAAATCTCTGTTGTTGAACATCTTTCTTTGTGTTCAACAAAACAAGGATATTATTACCTGTTTGTAGACCTGTGCAGAAAATCTTAAAAGATTTTTAATTCAATTTGGTTTCCAACACTAATGAAAGTAAAATTATTGAATTTAAACAATGTTGGTCTTATATCTTATTTTATGTTGTTATTTTCTTATATGTGTTATTAATTTATACGTTTGTATTTATAATAAAATGAATCTTCCCCCTAACTTTGTAATGATATTTATTTAAAATATATTAGTATTTATAATATTTGTTAGTAAATAAAGTGTTAAACAATTCTTTATTGTTATTTATTAATTTATTGATAATAATATTTCTAAAGTCAGTTGAGTAATCGTGTGAGATAATTGTGATCTTAACATGGGGTGAAGAAATCTCCATCATAATTTATTTTTAATCAAGCAGCCCTGCACGTTTGAAACAACTTGGGGTTTCAGGATTTCCATTTTTGAATGGACTATCATTTTAAATGACCTTGGATGATCAACACGCAACAGAAAGTATGAGGTAAAAAGACTTTTTTACTTCTTCAAAGCTCAGTTTCTCAGTACAGCTTGCTTTCATCAACCCGTGAAGTGTTCTCACTCATGCTGCAAGGAACTACACCGAAGCGTCTGTTCAGTTCGGATTGAGACGTGGTTTCGGGACGCTGACGATTTCTGGTGTTCTTGCAATGACAGCCATAGCGGGGAAGGTGTGGGCCAATTATCATCCAACCCTGAGTCAGATGTTCCAACTTTATGTCACACTTACTAACTGGCGAAGGGCGTTGATCTATCACGTCTTGGCATGCGCACATGCGCTTCCTTTGCACAAACTGTATGGCAGTGCAAATTTGGAATATTTTTGTGAATTTAATCGAAACAAAGAAAATAACAGAGAAAATAAGAATAAAATGAGAACTAACAATCGGGTTGATTTAAAAAAATGAAGTGGCTAAACCAATCACAACTGATTTACGTGAATATTGTTTTTATGAAAGCCCTCAAATGAATATAATTGAAAGGCAGTGTTTATGTGGAATAATTGGACATCAATGAAAAAAAACATTAGAAGATGTTGATTACGAAATCAACTAATTGTTTGTTTTAGCATGTATTGTGCATTTAATAAACATGTTTGGAGGATCATTTATTTGCTTCACTGTGTTTGTAACTTTAGTAACTATCCTCTCCAATCGACAGGCATGATTAATAAATAATAAAGAAGAATCCCCTTCACAGATTCTTCATAGTCATCACACAATGTGTCTGCAATGTCCTGCATTTTTCGTTTCCATTTCATTTTTGTGATTTCCTAGAGGTACGTTGAAGGTTTCCCAAAGGCACCGTGGAGTTCTGTGGGTCTGGCATACCCTTGCTGCTCTGGAGAGGGTTTCCTGGATGTTACTAAGAGGTCTGCACAGGCTGTTGGTGTTAATGATGTCCGTTGGGAAAGCCTCTACCTGATACCACCCCAACACCATGTGACCTTCTGTTTATAATACAGGATACTGCCAGCTGATACCTCTCCTCATACTGACGCAACAAATTGCAAGTGTTTACTTCAGTCACACAAACATGATTATGCAGCAATCTGGCCACTCGATAATATGCACGCATACATAAACATTGCATATACTGTATATCAACATCCCTTATTTATATGCATACTGTATAAACAGGCATGCACATATAAAACATACAGTATAGTATAGGACAGTGAGCTGTCTGTGCGCAAATAGATTTTCTAATTACAACGTAACATTATTATGCTTAGGAATTGTTTAAAATGTTAATGCTAGTTCTAAATCGTACAGCTTAATTGTAAATGGAAATGTGTTCAGATAATGGACTATAATCTTTGTTAATAGAGTAAAACATGCAAAATTGATGACACCCCTGGGTCGACCAGTGGGGTGTGACTCTAAGCCAATGAGCTGTAGCACGGGCGGCCCGATCAGCCAATGGATTCGCTTGCCAAATGGTGACAATGAAATATCTTAATTGAGCATCCAGCAGCACAGTTCAACCATCGGTTAAAACGGCTTAATGGAATTCAGTTCCACTGACATGTGATGTCAACTAGCAGCATCATCATTTTTAGTATACGTGTTTTTTATCGACCTGTCCCAGTGCGACATCACTTTTAGTTACAAAAGACACATTAGTTGCATCATCAGTATGAAGTATTAAGGGTCAATGAAGGCAATTGACTTGTGGCAAAGTTCATATGAGCAAACCCCTTTAATATAATGCATACATTTCATGTGTTCTCTTCATGATGAGAGCCGTCCAATTCACATCTTTGACTTTGTAACAATGCCCTTCCTTGCATTTGACACAATGCTTGTGTAAGTGCATCTTATTTGGTTAATGCCTTACAGGAGCAACATTAGTTTGCATAGCACCAGTGCACATAGCACCGACTTTACATGTTACTTCAACGGCAGGATTTATATTTAAGAAATATGTGGGGGTTATTTTACATAAGTGACCCTGCCTGTAAGAACAGACTAAATTTGGAAACCCCATTTTGAGGAAACATTTTGTTTGAACAGTTTGATTTTCCCTATATCACCATGATTTCAATCTTTGACCTGATCTTACTCAGTCATCATAAAGATATCAATGTTATACTTTCAAAGCTTGTTCCTTGCATTGAATAGAATGATTTTATACATAAAAAGTAAATCACAAAATTGACATGGGAGAGAAATAACCGTTGTTTGTTGGTTCCCGGTTACCACATTCTTCAAAATATCTTTCTTAGTTTTTACAAAACTAATTCATACAGGTCTTAAGTGACTGGAGGCTGAGTAAATTAACTGCTCCTTTGACATCTTCTCTCTTACATAACAGTGTTAAAAGAGTGGGCTGTCACAGGCTTTAAGGGTGATTACAGAGAGTCTAAGATAGAACCTGTTGACTAATTAGAGCTGTGAAAGGTTACGGACTGATAGAAGAAAATGGCAGGCAATTAAAACTCTTCATCAGAGGAAAGCAGGCGATCGCAACTCTTTCTGCTCCACTTGGTCACCAACTGCTGCATAATCCTTCAGTCTGAGCTACAGCCAATTTGCAGATATGCATAGATCTTCCCTAAATGAAAATGACCCGTTGGTGTGATCTTTACGAAAAGATGCCACAGCTTTCTTGGGTCCTTAAAAATTCTTGACTGAATCCCCAGTGTTTGTTGGTATAGTTGGTATGGACATAGGCAATATTCCATTTGTTTCTTACAAATTGCACATCACATTTTTCATATATTTTTATTGCGAAAAAGATCTCTATGACTTCCCAAATTTGCCTCAGATTCACCAAAACAACTTAAAGTGAGATTTTTTAAATGACAAAACCCGATTATCAGCGTTTTCAATGTCATTATTAACTGACCTTTAATTAGTTTCAAATGTGTAAAATTAACTAAGAGAAAGTTTTTTGGAAAAACTTTCAGATCACCATATTAACTTGCATAGTGAGAAACCATTTTTTTTGTTCGAAAAAAAGGATTTTTTTAATTATGTTGGTCAACAAAAAATAAAGTAATGTTATTTTGACAACCATTTTTTGTTCATTTTTATTTTTCCCTATGATAATCAATGAATTACAAAAACGTTTTGGTGCCAAACATTCTTCTGAATATCTTTCTCTTCTTTCAACTAAATCAATAGTTTGGAACAACTAGATAGTAAGTAGTTCATGACAGAATTAATATCCCTTTAACTGACAATAAAACATAAATGACAGCAGCTGACACCAGCATCTCCCGAGCTCCTGCATCCTCGGAGCATTAAGGAGTTCCTCCCGGAGCATCAATATGGAATCCACACCTGTGAGGATCTGCGTCTGTGTGTGTTGTGCTGTTGGCTGTGTAATTAGCAGCACGCCTGCGTGAGAACGCTGTGTGAGATTGCGGTCTTGTGTCTATCTTCCGAATGATTGAGTTACTGCCATTTGAAAGCAAATGCATTTCCTACCTTGTGTGATAAATGCACAGGAGCCGGCGGCTCTAAATTACAGATTGCAGCTGGCTCCAATCACACATCTGTCCTATTACAAACACAGACTTTCCAATGTTTTGCGAGTCTGTGTCGTGATAAGAAAATAGTACTTTAGAATGAAACTAGCAAGAAAATCATCTCTGAGCAAATGGATTTCCAAATAATAATAGCCTACTTTAAAAAAGAGCTGTGTTGTTTAGATTCTGAGCTTTTAGATGATTGTACCTACTGTAGAGATATTTTCTCTTTTTTTATTTTAGCTGCCATTTGATCAAAAAGTATAATATATATATATAATGTATATGTTTACATACAGACCTCTAGAAGTTTACTGAAGTATAACATTAGTATGCTTATTTCAAACTTAAAATAGGAAAGTACATTTTTATTGTACTACTTATTTAGTTCTAGGAATGTACTTTACTTTCAGTAATATACTCAAAGTGACACATCAGTGTACTCGAAGTAAAGTGTCAAGATGTATATTCGACTTGTACTTGTAGTTGTAGTTGCATTTGATTTGAATCTTTAATCTTTAAATTAAATTACATATTAACCATTGTGCATAATTAAAAAAAAATATACACTTTGGTTTTAAGATAACAAAAATGTCGCCTTTGAAATATTGTCATATAATATTTATTTTTTAAATAACTTATATTTTTACAAGTTTCACTTGGATCTCTTCTTGTTTCTATAAAATGCCATGCAAAGACATTTATAACCTGAAAATTGCCTTTCAGTACTGAACCTATAAACTGTTGGCATACCTGAAAGTTAAGGAGCAACTTAGTATACCTTTTAAGATGACTTGTGAAGTACTTGCAGTACATTTGAAAACCTGGATTTTACACTATTGTTACACTTAAATGTTTTTAAACTTAAAAGTATACTTTGATAAAGTAGAAAGAGGGCCAATTTAGTCTCAAGTTGTATTCAAAGAGTAAACCAATAACTAATGACTTCTAGTACATTGATATTAGTATACTTACTATTTGACACAAAACCATTGCAAATCAATAGGTACCACTGTAGTCAACATTCTTCATTATATCTTTTTTGTTGTTTTACGTAAAAAAAAGTCATACAGTTTTCAACTGAAACACTTTTTGTAGTTTTTGTATTTTTAAATTACTTACCTGAGTGACAATACATCAGCGAAGGTCAGTCTATCACATATTATTCCCAAGGAACACAAAAAAAGATAGTCTGAAGAATGTTGTTTATCAAACAACAGAGGCACTCTTTCACTTCTATCGCATGAACATAAAACCATCATGAGTCAATGGGTGCCACTATCACCAACATTCTTCAACATTTTTGTGTTCTGCGTAAAAAAGTCACACAGTTTTCAATTGAGATAAAAGTTTTTATATGCTTTTAATTACTTATTTGACTTACAATACATCCACAAGGGTCAGACTATCATTCTAACACTAACAGTTACCTGCCAACTTTTGAGTTTTATTTACTTACCATAGCCAACCCAAGTTTTCTTTGTATTTGGCATTCGGCAGGTGTTATTCCTGGATGCTGTTTAAACGTATAAATCATTTGTTCAATGCTAATCCATTAAAGCCTAAAGGACCGTCCAAGGCCAACTTAAGATATAACACTTACAACATTTGTAATGTACAAGCAACGCCAATAGAAATAATATGGGCTGTCTCTGTGGGACCTCACTACTCTCCAGAAATACCCTGAGGCTGTATGTTTTTAAAGTCAAGGGGGCAAATAAATGGCCAGTTATCTGTGCTATCTGAGATGGGGTGAGCTCTCAAATCGCCTGTGGGCTGGTACAGAGTTGAGTGGAAGGTTCCTGAAGCATTAGTTATTCGGCAGTGGTTGAAAGAGCCAAGACCCAGGCCGTGTTCCTCTCACAGGTAATGATGCGTTTTGTTTGCGCGAGGCTCCCGCCTGCCTCCCGCGATAAGAAATAGAAAATGTCACAGAGCCCGAGAAAAAGATGCAGAAGAGAAAGGCAAGAGATAGGAGATGAGGGAGAGGGAAAGCCGAGGATGGATGGACCCGCTCGTTTCCGTTCAGCCCGGGATCTGTCAGCAAGCCTCACGTAGAGAAAGAGCAAATGGGGCTTGTGGTGAAGCAAGAGAAAGAGAGATTGATTGGGTGAGAATGATGGAGAAACAAAATGACGCGTGACTGCTTTGGAAAAGGGTGGCACGGAAGAATTTAAAAAAGTCGTTTAGGGGAAAAAATAGGGAAAATAATGGACAGGTACATAGAGGGTGGTAAGGTAGATTAATGAATCAGTCCTCTCCTCTAGACTTTCAGCTCCAAACCGCCAGCAGCCCTCAGTTCGGGGGGTCGTGTCTGGCCCGGCAGGCCCACAAGAGAGGCGTCCGTGTGGGATGCAACACTGCCAGGCCCCCCCGCTCAGCCTCTTCATCTTCCACTTCAACCCCTGCACAGCTCCAGCAGGAAAGCTCTTAAAGAAAAGTAGAGAGGGAGAGAGGTGGGTGGAACGGGGAAAACGGGAATAAAGGAGGAATTACTCAGAGCAGAGCTCTTTTACGAACTTTCCGTTAGACAGTAACTTTTTCTATTCCTGGAAGACACAAGGTCATACATCAAAGACTTTAGATGTTTATTCATCTGATAAATGACGGTAGACTTCACTTTATCCACTGAGCACTAATGCAAACATATTTTGGGGGACTGTGGCGCAGTTAGTGTTTTGATAGATTGTTATGATCTGTGATCCGTGCCCGGTCTTTCGCATGATTCATCACTCCATGTAGATACAAGTTTTCTCGCATCTGTAATTCAACAGACTGTCGTAGCTGCATATTGTTTGGAATCGTACGTCTGGGGCAATAAAATAATGCTGTGTATATCGAAAGGGTATAAATGTTAATTTCTAAACATTTCCATGTCTATACTTGTGTGTATGTAAATGTGCCTTTTTGTATTCTCGAACACAGCTTTTTTTTATATATGCATTGTTTAGATTTATTTTCCCGCATACGGTAAGTACAGAGTGATTTTTACTAAAAATGTGTTTTAAAAAAATATACCTTTCTTTCTTCCAAAGATTTTGAAGAATGTTGGTAACCAAACCAAAACAGCACTCATTCACTTTTATTGTTATGGACACAAACCAATGCGTGTCCATGGGCATTACCAACATTCTTCAAAAAATATTTTGTGTTCAGCAAAAGAAAGAAAGTGTTCAGTTTTGGACTAAGACAGACATTTTGAGACGTTTTTAACTACTAATAAAATGTAATCTTGTTGTGAACAGGCATACATGAGCGTACACGAGTTTATAAAACAGCTCGCACTAATGAAAAACCTGAGCTTAGACATCCAGCTTAGTGTTCAACTTATTAAAAATTAACAAGGCCCAGCACCAGAATGCCATGCTTTGTTGATTCACCTTGAACATAATGTGTTCACTTAAAAAAATAGATGTTCTTTCATATCTACAAATTAATTTTACAAACTCATATGACGAGATTATAAACATGTAGCCTGTTTGTGTTGACCTCAATTGAAGGACAAAACGGACCAAAATCACAGTATCAAGTGTCTAGTTTGCTAGGTTTCGTAAAACAATGCATGTCCATGATCCCCAAAAGAATGAATCTTGCTTTATTATTATACATCAGGAGTCTCTGAATGACATTGAAAGATTAAAAGCTGTTGATTGAGGTCATCATGTCAAAACCAAAGCTTTACTCTTAAGTTAACTTGTTAACTGATTTGTCTTGTCAACACTATCTCCCTGAAATCTGTTGACAAGGTTCATAATGTGAATTTGTAAGATAGCATTCTTATGGTTTAGTATATTTTCTGATGGGTAAAGTTCATGATTAATCTATAAATTATAAAGACTAGCCTTGAAAAATAGTTATGAATGTGAGATTTAGCTACTGTTCTTAAGTAACCAGTTAAATCTTGCGGCAACACCTCCATACACACTTGTTTACTTGCATGTTTCACTGCCTTGTTTAAAAATGCTGCGTTCTGAAAATGTTTAATGCAGTTGAGAGTTTAAGAGTTGACTATTTTTGTTTCGTGCATGAATTTGTGAAGAACTCAGAGTTCTGAGCGCTGACAGTATTTTGTGTGAAAGATGACTCATTCGTGCAGACGGTCACTTCACATGTAGGCAGCAATCACTGCCTGATGACCGCACTATTATAAAACCTTCCAAACTCACTTCATATACAAAAATCAACTTGTGAGGGTTTTGAAAACACACACAAGTCTTCATAATTAACATCATATTAAAATATAGGGAAAACTTGGTTAGCTGAAAAGTAAAGAGATTATTTGCAAAAACAAACTAAAAAGACATTTAAAAATCATGAGTGTAGTGTGAACCGTATTTGATGTTTTATGTTAGGTTAGTTGTTATTGAGTTAATATTATTATTGAATTGTATTAATCAATTAAAAACAATTACAGTTTGAGTTGTATCATGTGGAGGGTTTGATGAAAATCATGCTTTTTTTAATTGAGTTTTAGGAAATCAATAACATTTTGTACATAAGTAAATGCCTAATTTAGTCCATTGTTGACTATTTCTCTGCCTAAGAAAATGTTGATTTACTTCATGGCAAAACCATTTTTGTGTAAATTCGAAAATAAATTTTAAATTCAGATATGTGGGATGTGTAGATGGCGTTGCTTTTGCTTGCAATTAAAATACAACACTAATAACATTTTAGAAAACTTTTTACAATATTTCTGCTGTTTTTATCTGGGAAAATGTTAATTTATTCACATGAGCTTTTGTTACAACATGCCCTGGACTAAGGTGTCATTGAGAAGCCTGCCAACATCTTGTTTTTGTAAATATTTTAACAGTGATGCGGTATAATTTCAGGAAATATATTACACTATATAATCTGTTTATTGCACGAAATATCTGCATTTGACAACTTGCCTCTAGGGTATATTTGGTATAAATTGGTTAATTCATGTGGTGAGTGCAGATTTGTGTTGCTTCCACTCAAACTTGTAGAAATCCTGAAGAAATTTCAATTTGAATGATATAGATTCTTTACAACTGGTTAAAATGGAATTAGCCCTCAAAGTTTCTGACATAAAGCCCCTGGGACAACTTCCCCCAATCTCCATTATTCACTTTATTTAGTTTCCTGTATGAACTCTCTGAAAATAGTATGTATGTTATAATGCTGTCCAAATCACAGGCAAACCTAAATTATGACTGTATGAGTTTCCATAGTGGCTAAATGTGGACCTCCTAAGGCAATGGCGAATAATAAGCAGCTGTGACATAGATGGATGGCCACTCCACAAGGATAGACACACCAATTGTTCTTGTGATAATGGTTTCTCCTGAAGTGGATTAATCAGACCATCAGACTCTTTTTTATGTGTGAGTGCATACATGTCTCCAAAAAGATGTGGAATGAATATTAGACTACAATCTAACACTCAAGATTCGTCAGTCTCTTAACAGAACGAGTGGTTAGGGAGATGTTATGAATGTTGTTGCCACAAACCAATCACATTTGCGGACAAATATTTCTAAATATGTTTGCACTTAGGTCTGCACTCTTGAATGGATGCAAATAACTTGAATTTTCGCTTCAAAATTTTCGGATTCATAGGTATCCAATGGATTTTTAATTAGGGATCCAGGCCTTCTTTGGGAAAGTAAGATTTTTTTCAAAAGAGGATCACAGCTTCTTATACCTTGCTTTTTAGGATGACCTCATCTCTAAAGTGCATGATGTTCTGATTCCCAGCATACACAAACTCTTATTGTCTTGCATTAGCCCTATAACCATACTACTGATACGCAAATACCACACTGTCCTAATTTCCCAAGCGGTGTATCGTCTCTAAACAAGATGAGTTTTTAATAGAGATATCAAACAAGATTACTGGATCAGATCTTATTCCTTGGTGTGTGATCACAAAACATGAGAGATTTGGTGGGAACATCACCCGGATTAACTGCAAAAGCCGTGGGAGTTACGTCCAATGGGGTTTGGGCCCCAAACCAGAATCTCCGTTTCATCCGACTTCAGAACAGAAGTATTACCTCTGCGTCTCAGAGACATGCTTACAGCTACAACAGACCGACTTTTTTATCTGTTCTCCTCGATATGTGGATTGACGTCCCCCGAGCAACATAAAAATCTGCGCCCGAGTCTCCATCCACGTTGATGCCTCATAAAAATTTAAGGCCCCGAAATTAAACCCTTACACTGCGGCGCTGAGAATCTTCATTTAGTCGCTCTAATTGTTCAGACTGATATCTATCTGACGGGTGGTCGCTGCCGCGGGGCGGGCGAGGGACTCACAGATGAGCTCACGCGCAAACACAAACACACAGAGAGACTCCAAAGCGTGCCAGTGTGACTCCAATCTCCCTCTTATCTCTGTTTGTTTTCATTTAGATCAGTATCTCAGCCACTGTGGCAGCCACTGTTATCTCCCGGGGGCTATGCTGTTCTCTCCTCCTGCTTCACCATTTGGTTCTGTTCAGCTCCATCATATCCTGCTCTACAAAACAGTCAGTCCGTGTATTCGTCATGATAGGGATGCGCCTTCTGTCAAGTTGATAAGTGGAATGTTGGCCTGGTAAATTTCAATGCCATGCCAGGCTTTGAGGAGTCAATACAAAATGTACGGATGAAAGGTTGCTAAATTTAGATCTTTAGTTCTAAAGTTGGAATCGAGGCGCTTAAAGCGTTTGTGTTGGAATGGGTTGGGTTGACCTACAACCTTCTCTACAGCTGTAATGGAAGCATTGTTTGAGCATTGTTAATTGTTTAGAGACACACTATTCAGATGTATTTTATCATATGTGGACATTTCGTATAAAGTTTCAATGTACAGAGATAACTGTATAATATGTACAGAGTTACTGTATAATATGTCACACACACACTCATTTTTTAAATTCCTTTTTTATGTGAAAAATTTGCACAGAAAAGTACATTTAAAAGCTTTGAAACTACGCAAATATGTCGTTTACATTTTTGTATATGTAAGTAAAAGATACATTAATTAATTAGTTTAATACTTTCCATTGAAAAATATATTTAATATGTTTAAAAGATTTTAAAGCTAATACACAATTTTTAACATACCACACATGATGTTTTGTGGTACAGGATAATTCCTAATAATTCAGAAACATTAAAAATAATTTCTTTGAGGAAGTAATAAGTGCCACACAATACTTAATCTTGACAGAATTAATTCCCTGAAAAGTCTGAAAGAAGCTAAAACATTTTGCAAGAAAAAAAAGATTTATAAAAATACAAAAGGCCCATGCATAACTAATGCCAATCACAGAGGTCCTGCAGTGCCACCCATGCCATTTAGTTTGGTCCACCTTTATAAATAAAACACTATTATTGAAGTGCCTTACTTGAGTCCTAGGTGGCCGTACAAAGCTGCCTTTTTTGTTTGCAGTATAATAATTTGAAAGGCGTAAGTTTTTACTATGGCTAACGGCAAAGTAAGTAAAATTTGAACCAGAAATCTTCCTTACCTATAATAAATCAAACATGAGATAATAAACAAGCATTGTTACTTTGTGTCTATACTCAAAAATTACTTTTTTTTGTGGCACAATTTACAAAAATTTAATTTTCAGTACACTGTTTAAATTTATGTATGCAAGTAAAGTATGAAATCTTATTAAATACTTTTATTTATAAAAAAAAATATGAGAGTAATTATCTGTTGGATAATTTACTCAATACCTTTTTTTCACTGACAAAATCCAATGAATGTTTTTAAAAGATTTTATCAAGTTAACATAATTGTTTCTTCTTGTGATATTTACTTACACACATTAATTATTTTTTACATTATAAAATCCAATTTTATTTACATTGTAAATATTGTATCCTCTTTCTCAATATAAATTAGTTAAGTACTTACATCTTGTTGCTAAATGAGGACGTCGAATAAGAACCAACATCTTACACCACAATTGTAATATTGATTCAAGATGTACAGCCCGGGCTACACGATCCTCTACATTCACCACAAAAATAACAAAGAAAGTGGTGTTCAGTATTATAAGACATGAAAAAAAATTATCCAATCAATGTGTAGCCTTAGAACATGACACATTGAGTGACATGTTAAGGTAGCGAAAAATAAAAGCATGCCGCAGCCTTACCCTGTTGGACCCTGGCAGAAATATCGCTGCTTCTTTCAGCCAGTAGGCAGAGACCAGGTTGAAGATGAATGGAAGCTCCCTTTGAGATTACGCCGTAAAAGGGATGTGCAAAGATGTCAATAGGGACCCTCTTTAACAACTTTTAACGTGCTACACAAATCAGTATAGCTAATGACCGGGGACACAGACGGCAGAGCTTGGGACCTGCCGTGGCCGATAAAATTGATTTACCTGCTAACACAAAGATCAGCGCTGCCTGAGAATAAACGGCCCAGGAGTCTTGAACAAATAATAGCACTTTCGTCTTTGAAAGGAAGCTAGGCCTATCAGTATAATAAGAGTAATGGCTTCAAATCTGTCCGTCAATACTGCTCAAGCCCTGAGCTGACAGTCCTCAAGTGGCACATGTTGCATCTGTTTGTTTGTTCATCTGCACTGTCAAAGTAAATGTAATAATATGGGATCCATAAAATATGTTTAACACATTTATTCACCTTTTTTCATTCTGTTATGTGTAAATATTTGAGTATCGCTGGTAATTTATGTATAAATTCAAATCAGATGGGATATTAAACAAAAGTTAAGTAATAAGCAATTTTAGTTGTGATTTAATTTTTATTGAAGCTCAACAAGCCATAAGTGTAATAGTCCTTCATAGAAATGTTAAACACTGAATGATGACTATATCCTGCTTAAAGGTGAATTTTGAACAACACAGAAACTTTAACAAGGTTGTTTATTTTGGCTAATTTGTATCTTTGCACTTGATCTTTTGTTCAGGTTAACGGTGGGCCTTTAATATGGCTTTTCCAGCAACCCTACATTTTTGTGCCAGTCACAACGTACAAATTCAAAAGGATTTCTTTATCAAGTTGTTTTGACATATATTTAGAAACAAATAAGGCTAATAAAGTTGGCTTTTGCATTTTAAGTTTTCCTAAAACAACAGAATATATTAACATTCTATAAATGACCCCTTAAAAAGCATGAGATTAATTACAAATACATATTTAAATAGACTGCCGTTCCTTACGTTAACAGACTATTTTTGTGAGATTTTCGTAATCGACTTGTTATTTGAACCTACATGTTAATACATCCATTTATAAACTAGGCTATTGTCTAAAAGAAACAAGTTCATGTACATGAAAGGCTTATTTAGGTTACTTGACTAAACACTTTATGGTAGAACCACTAAAGTTCTGCAATCACACATCTCTCCCTGTTCTTCCTACAGAGTTTGAGGTAATGCAACACCGTGACAAACAGTGGGAGCAGATGGCTAAGCATTTTTTAAGTATATGTGCATGCGCGCTTTTTGTCCAACAAATGGCCCAAATGTGACCCAGAAGTGACTTACGCCTTTCAAGAGCACAGAATCTCTGCGTTTTCTGAGTGGGATTTGGTCATGCATTTCACAGTGGGGAGGGACAACATTTCAGACCCTGACAAACAAATCGACCCACCAACACTTGGAGTGTCGTTCTGTGAGCATCTGTTGATTTCACGCATTCTTGAATGGAGTCGTAAGCGTTGGAAAGAGGACTTAGGATATTTCTTTTAAAGGTCCCTAGCTTAGATCTAGCCACCGTGTTTGGGCTGTTTCAGACTATCTGCCCTGATCTTTTTCCACTTAAAAACAAATCAAAGAATTGTAATGCTTGTCAACAGACCCCAGCCTAACTTTCCTTTCTATCGAGAACACACCCCTTCTTTTGTTAGCCGTCTGAATGTGGTTGAGATCAGGCTGCACAGGCTTGAATAGCTCCGGCACTTAACAAATCGCCGGCTTTGCTTTCATCGTTCTGTTGCATTATTTATTCGGTTTATCTGTGATTTTTTATGCATCTAGCCAAGTTGTAGGTCATGAAGTTTTATGGCAGAGACGTGAATTAAAGACCGCGAAGATAGATGCTCGAGCCATGCTAGTGAATTCATTCCCACTTACTTTTCTCTTTCTTCTAGACTTCTTGGCAAGTTGAGCCCCCAACTGCTACAGCATATGGCGGCTGGGGTCCTAAGGAGCGAGGTGTGGCTGTCTGTGCATGTGCCAAAACCTAATTACTCACTCATTAGTACCCAGGTGGTACCTACAGTACACACACATACATACACACTTGCAGGATCAAGCCGTGGTTCCCTCTTTTCGACAGTTCAACCAACTCAAGTCAAACAAACAAAACATAGGATGTAAGTTGTAATAATCACCAATCTAAGAAATGCCTCTTATTTCAGCATAGTTCTTATAGTGCTCTGACATAATTTCAACGCTTGAGAGTTCTTTTTCAAGCACTCGAGAAGAAAGCTCAGACTGTAGGTGTGGGACATGACAGGAACCTTGTGGCTGGCAGAAACATCATTTTTCTTCTGCAGAACATCTGCACATTATAGAGGGTACAAGATCATAAACACTTCATTCACAAACTATCAGTTCAGCTGTGAAAGGTTGTCGTCACCCTGAACGCAAAAGAAGAAAGAACAATATATTCTGAAAAGAGAAAAGTATCTGAGCACTCAGAGCAAAAGAGCCCCCTTCTGTCCTCACTTACTTCAAGAGAACATTAAAAGGGTCACGCTGACCTCTTGGGAAGGCATTGTTTTGCTCTGTATGTGTGGAGGGGGTGTAAGGAACATAAGTGCAGGAAGTCTTGAAAGTCCATTTTTTAAAAGTCCATTTTAATAAACAGTCAGTTAAAGGAGATGCTTAACCTTTATAAATGTTGTTCTCAAGCTACGTATGTCAAACTATGTATTGAGCTGTTGTAGTTTCTAGTAATTTTATATGAGGTTTAACATTTTTTGATGGGTTGCAGAGTCAAACGCAATAGTCGTAAAACTTAGGAATATGAAATGCGATTATTGATCTTCAGGCCAACAAGAAAATAAGCAAGCAAAACATCTGTGTACAAGGAAAAACAAACCAGATGAGTTAAAGGTTATAACTTTTTCTTAATGGCGAGGACTATGATTATTATTCACTAAAATTAAATGGATTTTCATTTATTAATGGGCTGCTGGTCATCCTGTATAATGATGACAATAATCAGTTAAGTTAAATAGTAGTTTGAGTCTTATTTGTTTAAAAACTCAAGACACTACTCCAAAAAATTTTTAGGTTTTAATTTTAAGTAAACAAAGTGATTTTTTGTTTCAGTGAACCAGTGAATGCATTGCTAGCAAATTCTAAGTTAAAATGTTGTTTTTTATTCGCATTTACTTGGCAAATATTAAAATGGAAAAAACTTGATTTAATATAAAATATAACAAAATATTTCAGATCAGTAAAAACGAATGTGTAATAGAATAACCCTGATCTCTGCGTGTTTGTAGACACAATGCACGCACAATTTCTGAATAAAGTCAACTTGAATGGCCTCTTAAGACTTGGTGTAAATGTTTTTCTGTTCTGTTCTAGTCTCTCTTCTCAGTGGGAACATAACTGGTTGGACACCTGAAAAAACTTTCTCGAAAATACTTACGTATGTGTTTAGTGTGGTTAAGGACAGCTAGAATAAATACAAATGAAAGCAATTTAATTAAGTAGACATGCTACTGTCAACTGATCGGTCAGCTCTTCACTCAAACCAAGAGACAATGTGCAGCGAGAAAGTCCTTTTAACCAAAAATAACTTTAGTCTAAAAACTGATGTAATATTAATATCATAAGTATTTTCCCCTACACCATTTAAAAGAAAAGAAGCTGGGAAAGCTGTTAATATTCAGGGCCATCTAAGGTGTGATTGTCATTTCAAAGGCCTTTTGTTGCGTTTTCTGTGGTGTAGTCTCACTAGGCCAGGTCGGTAACCGGTGTGAGAGTGAGACTACAGCGTTAAAAGGTCTAAATGTCAGTAAAGCTGTGTACACTGTGCCCCTGGCTAAGCTTGACTCACAGGGAGTCTCTCCCCCTCTTTTACTTTTCTCGCTCCTGTCCCCCTCCCATTCTGCTTTCGGCTCCGTCTTTCTTTTGTCATCTTATCTGCTGTCCGACTTTCTCCCGTTACCGCGTAACAGACCGCACACCTGGGATTTACGGCCTCTCTGCTCTCACATTCCTGTCCTGCTCCGCTTATCGCCTTTTCAGCGCCTTAACGCTTCCGACGCTTAAGCAGGGCCCCCCGAGGCCCCTCAGAGAACTGCCAGGGGTCCGATGAGCCTCCACCACGTCTCGCTGTCACCTCAGACATCAGACATCTGGCAGTGCCACACACACGCACACAGCAGACATCTTCAAAACATTCCCTACAGTACATTTTGAAGTGAGAACAGACGCGAAACACCTTGACAAACCAGCACAGGATACGCTTTCATTTTTCTTTTTTTGCTCATGCTCTCTTTGGAGAGGAACAAAAGTTGCTCTTGCAGACGTCATCAGTGGGTGAGAACAAATGGATGGTTGACCTGTCAGAGGAGATGAGGTGTGCGCTGGAGGAAAGAGCAGGATGAAAGGGGAGGGGGGGGAGGTGGTGAGGGAAGGCGTGATGGAGGTGAAAGAAAAGAGGCTAGCAGGGGTTGGGGTTGTTAACATATTTATGAGGACAGATTTTCTGTTCAACTTCAGTCTATCCGTCAACAGTGGCCCCAGTTCAAAGCTTTACCCGACACCAAACTTAAAATCAACATTGAAAGCCTTGGATCCTTTTAACTCTTATATGCTAAACCAGCTTCAAAATATTGAGTTTTTCACCATCAGTGACAAAGTAAATCAGTGGACTCAAAAAAAAGAAAAAAGTTTGGGTGACTTTAATAATTGATCCTCAAAATCCCAAATCCAAGTCTCAGGGAAATATATGACTTGTTTCGGGAATTGTAAGTCATTTATTTTATTTCTTTAATTATTCTTAATATAGGCCAGCGATTTCTGTATTGAGGTCCCTCCAACAAATCTTGCGCTCAGATATTAAACCCTGCGGTTTGTGAAAGAGATTAATGTGAATGGAGGTCAAACATAATGGAGTTCATTTTGGGGAAAATGAGATATGATCACATTGCTTTTGTCCTTTCGTTCGTGCTGCATTAAGTTTAGTTCTATTCGAATGGCTTTAAATTGAACTTATCTGATATATATATAGTATTTAATACCCTGCTGAATTTGTGTATTTGCCCACTGACAATTAATTAATCAATTTATAATGGAATGGAAGGTATATTGTTACAGTGAGAGACAGAATAACAACCCAGAAAAATGCATGTAAATAAAGTTATGAACTGATTTTTACATTCTAATGAGTGAAATATATATATATTAAATCCCTTTCAGTCAGCAAGATTTTTGACTACCTGGTATCTTTAATACAGATTACAAACTGAAATTAGATTAAGTTTTTTAAAAGGAATGCTCGTAATCACAATTTGTGACATGGATAACAAACACCTGTCCAACGATGCAATAAATCAATCAGATCCCAAACTCTACACCATGGCCAAGACCAAAGAGCTGTCCAAGGCAGTTAGGGACAAGATTGTAAATCTACCCAAGGCTGTGATATGCTACAAGACTATCGCCAAGAACACCATCCCAACTGTCAAACATGGAGGTAGAAACAATCTGCTTGGGGGGGTTGTGCTATAGGGACAAAACTACACTGCATCAAAGGGACATGGACGGGGCAACGTTCCATTCATATCTCAGGTGAGAACCTCCTTTCCTCAGCTAGGGCATTAAAGATTGGTTGTGGATGAGTTTTCCAGCATGGCCCTGACAAAAAACACACAGCCAGGGCTACAAAGAAAGGGCTCAGGAAGAAGCGCATTAAGGTTCTGGAGTGGCTTAGCTGATCTCCAGACCTTAATCCTATAGACAATCTGTGGAGGGAGCACAAACACAAAATAGAAATTTCGAAGAATGTTTGTAACTGGCAACCATTTACTTGCACTTGTACAATAGTACAAAAGTTCCACTACTTCGGTCACCAACTTTTTCCAAAATGTCTTATTTTGGGTTCAGCAGAGAACGGATGACTCCTTTTTTGCTGTAGCTATCCCTTTCACAAAATTCAACAATTATAAAGCACCCAATTTCATGTTGTCTACTGTCTGATTGTCAGGCGTAATGTTCATGTCTGCATTAAAGAACGTAGTTCATTCAAAGTGGACACATTTAAATAAAACACAGGAGTCTACATTGCAAGTATACATTTTTCTGTTTATTTGTCACCTTCTGATATTAAGGTTTTCGTTGGCGTGTGTGTAGGTGTGTGGCAATATCAGTTTCAGTGTATGTTTGCACCGTGTGCACTTTTCTTATTTGGCCTCGAATTATTCAGCGGACCTATATGGCTACAGTAATACACAACTGCCATGTATTGAAATCTAGATTATTACTCCCCTTTATTTATAGACATGAATCTCAATATCCAAAAGTGAAAAAAATGGATGAAGGGTTTGGAGATAAGGCTTTTTCCGTCATGTCAAGAACCCCTGTAAAGTGGATTTGCGATGCTAGCGGCTCTTTCGAGGAGCCTTACACACTACACTTCAAAAACCGGCGCAAATGAAGACCGCACTTTCAGAAAAAGTATATATAGATTTATAGATATAGATTTATATTTATTTCGAAGTTTAAAAGAGTACAGTTAAGACTTCTCACACGTGATATAACCTAAGTATTGTCTGAGAGAGTAAGATTTAGGCCACTTCTGTCCCGCTTACAACGTAAAAAACACTTAAACCTGGCGGAAGGAAATCCATCCGTGGAATCCGTTGCTTTTTTCCTTTGACAAAGAGTTGGAATAGATTTAGGGAAAACACCTGATCACACACACACAGCCGCACACGGAATATAAAAACAGTCTGAAAGAACAATATTGCATTTGTAATGCACAAATGAATTTCCTGTACAATTGGCTTTTCAGTGAAGTGTGTGTACATAAACAGCTAAAGGGCTCAGTGAATATATATCCATTTTTGTTGTTTTCGTCGGTGGTCCTCGTCTTTTTTTGTTCGTTTGTTTTTACCATGTACAGTGGTGCTGTAAACAGGCACACGCAGAAAGCCGAGAGGAGCCGTCGTCCTCTGGTTTCTCTCCTTGGATGTCTTCCTACCCTCCACGTTTTTTTTTAACTCCCGTTTTGTCCTCCGTCCCATCTCAGTCCTGCTGAGAAGCGTGTTGTGTCCGGCCGACCGGCCTTCTGTCAGGCTCTTTGAGTCTGACACTTTCATCAAGTTTGTTGTTCGGAGGCACCGGACGCCTTGGGGGACGCGCGATCTGACGCCTCTGGAAATAGAGTCTGAAAACTTGATGCCATTCCATCAGTTTTACTGATTGTGCAAAATCACGCCGTCTCTGGTATGTCCACACGGAAAGAGCTAGCAAATCCTTTTCCGCGCTAAAAAAAGAAAAAGACAGACAGCCTATTAAAGTTGAGATCACACAAGGTTTTCTCATTCTCGCATACGCAGCGAGAGCTTTGATGAGGAACTAGATGCCCACAATCATGAGTGTTTCCGCAAACTTAAATGCACCACCTACACGCGGCCTCTGAGAGCTGCGAGACGGATGTTAAGGTTTTTAACAAAAGAACAGTCAATAATCTCAATCAATCCCACCTTCATCCTCTTTAAACACATGCAGTTGTAGGCAGTCTAAACTCTATAAACTCTAGTCTTCTGAGAGTGTTTCTGAACTGATACGGTTAACCAAACTGTCTTAATATATCTTTTGCTTGTGTACAAAACAATAGGGAATTCATAGCTTTTTAAATCTCTATGTTTGAAAAATTGATTTTGTGTGTTTGGTGGGTTTTGATTATAGGAAGATATATGATAATGTGTAAATAATTCTTGAACCTCCAACCATTAAATGTATTGCATTACAACACAACACTTTGATTGACACCACTCAATATTAAAATTTGAAATGTAGACTAAATAATTAGATTTAGATTGGATTTGAATCTTGCAATTTATCAATTTATTTAAATGAGAAAATGAATAAAAAAATGCATACACTCTTAAAAATAAAGGTTTGTATGTCCTTTTTTCTTTCTTAAGATTTGAGAATGGATAACATAGTTCTTTTGAGACTCTTCTGTTAACTGGGAATGTAAAACCCTCTAGGGCTCTTCAAAGCATCAATACCCAGTTGGTTTCTTAACTAGAAAGACTAAACTGCAACCTAAAAAGGTTTGCTATTGCATCATGATCTGAAAACCAATTTAGCCGTAATACGCCTTTATTTTAAAGAGTGTAATCCAAGACCAGGCAGATGAGAGATGGAAAAATGTTGATGTATGAAGGAAAGCATGTGTGGTTTTCAGAGGAGAATTCAGTAGCACTTCAGCCTTAAATTTGGTAATTTTTTTGGGTCAGATCGAGAGAGAGAAAGCGCTCTCTTTT
The DNA here is from genome assembly GCA_033220385.1 of Triplophysa yarkandensis. NCBI lineage: Eukaryota > Metazoa > Chordata > Actinopteri > Cypriniformes > Nemacheilidae > Triplophysa > Triplophysa yarkandensis. Next base: position 10,120,937 of record CM065667.1, on the reverse strand, counting down.
CAAGATACTCACACAGGCAGGCGGCTTTGTAAGGCATGCGAGAGTTACACAGAAGTGCATCGAACTCTTTCCTCTCTAGCGTGGAAGCATTGAGGTGGTGTTGATGGTGTTGATGTGGGTGCATCTGGTTGGGGTGGTGTGGCGTCTCTTTGCCAAAGGTGGAGAATGACTGATCGCCCGCCAACGTCTCGCCCTCAAATACCTCAGAGTCAGGCACGGAGTCCATGCCTGGCACGTGCAGGTTGCTGCGGTAATCGGCGCCCTGTCGCGCCTCGGTGGGCATGAAACTTGGCATCCAGCAGCGATCCGAGTGGCCAAGGGCCTTGCACTCTTCTGTGCAGTTGGAGAACAGGTCTGCTCCTGTGAGATGGAACATAGAAAGAGGTTAGCTTGTCTTTAATTGTCTGTGTGGGTGGATGGGCATGAGCCAGTGCAGGTTTCGCCGAGTGCGCGTGGATGAGTTCACATAATCTTTTCTTTTTCTTTCTAGATAAAGTAACAAAACAAATCATACATATGCATGGCCTGTGACGTTCATAATCATTGGCCTGATTGAACCGCCGCATGCAGCATTAATTCAACCAATCAGAACGCGTCGGGGACTGAAGTTAACCCGCATCTTTTCAGACTTAATCAAGCGTCCAAAATATGTAAATTTACACCAAATGCAATACGTGTCGTTTGCTTTGAAAACGTTAGAAGCCGCGCGTGAATTGTCTTTGGCGCTTGACATGCTAATCGTGAAAAGATTGGGTTCCCCTCTTCTTTCAAATTGAAAAATGACCCTGATCAAAGCGCATGTGGCGAACATGCGCACGTTGAGTGGATGGAGTCAATGCTGTAATCTGCTCTTCAGCTCTCTCTTTCTTTCTCTCTCTCTCTCTGATTGACATCAAAGGTAAAATGTCTAAGACATCAAGCCAGCACACGAATTCTGTCGGTTCCTTTTCTTCCCCTCTGAAGGATCAAGGGGTGTATGATAAAAGTCCTAACCCTCTTTGCTCTTTTGTTTCCTTGAATTAAAACAAAAGAAATGAGAAACACAGGAGGTTACATAAAAAAAACAAGCATGGCTCAAAATACATTATTTTCTTCTTGATATGAACATGTTGAATGTTTAATTTTCCATTAAAAAATCTAATACTGTCAAATATTTCTTCTCTCCTTTAAATGGGTATTGTCTCCAGCACTTGTAAAGCCTCTTTAAGACAAATCGCTTCATTGTTTTCTCTTTTCACAAAGATTGTTAAATGTAAATGTTAATGTGCAAATGTATTTGTTCAAGCTGTTCATTTTATCCACTGATGAAACACCTCAAAAATCAAAGTGAACAGGCAAGCGCCACAAGAGCCAAACAACCATAGCCAGGGTGAGGAAGCAGATCCTGTTAGTTTGTGGGTGACAGTTGCGTCGGTCTTTTTACCTCTGGCAGGTGTAAACCGACTGCTCTTAATGTGAACATCCGAGAACAAGAGCGAAAGGTGAGCGTTTTTAAATCCCCTTCCGCTCATGTGTCTAAAAACCCCATGTCCAAAACAGTCAGTAATTACAGCTCGAGGATTAATGAAGTGCCATTTTCAAAGCAGTGCTAAGCGGCGATGTTATGGAAGGTATGGAGCAGAGTTCATGTCGTGTTGTGTGTTCGTGTACGTGTGTTTGTGTGTGTGGTGGGATGTTCTTGGCTAATCCTCAGACTGGCGTTTCAGACAGGAGACAGGTCAGCATACAGAGACTTTGGGTTTGTGCTTTAAAGAGGATTACAGCCCTGGGGAGCTATATGCAAACAACCGATTTAGGAATGGGCTTGGTGGGACCCTCCTAATTACAGACCTCAAGACTGCCTCGGCAGGCAACAAGTAGTTTGATTATTAAAAGCATTTTCAGAGATAATATAGATATCTGCTTTGAGTAAAATACAGGGATGAAGGCCAAATACAGCCTGGCGGGGGTTTAATCTGGTTTGTGGGATGATTTGAGCAAAATTATTTTGTATAAAAGCAGGGAGATTATTGAATTGGATTGACATGATAAAAATTAGACATGGTATATATAATATTTATAATCTATTTCTGTTTACAGCAGATCAGATAAACTCTTTAATGTATTCTGTTGCATGTTGCAGTGGCAGGACCTTTTATTTGAATTATATTTTTGGCATTCTGAGAGACTGAAGGATTGGGACATCTCAGAGCATCATTTTATTTTCATAGGGTTTGTAACTTTGACAAAAATTTAGTAAAACAAACTACAGTTTTAAATATATTTTTATATTGAGTTAATTCCAAATAGTTATTTTTAGGTCTTCCCTAAATAAATAAAAAATCATATTAACAAATACTCATATTTATTCAATTCTACTGCACTTTAAAGCTGGGATTCTCAGCTTATTAAAGTTAACAGCCAAAATCCATGAACTATTTTTTTAAAAGTAATTTGATAACATCTACTTTTTACATCTAATTTTTAGTTTTTCGCAAGTTTCTGTTTCTAAGTTTGGGTTTAGGGGAAATAATTGTTAGTATTTGGATAATTAATATTATCTCTCCCAAATCTCAAACATAAAGATTGGTTATATTATGCATTTATTTCCAGAAAATGAAAACATTCTCTGTATTTTTTAGACCTCAAATACCACAAGGAAACAAGTTTCAATGGACTTTTTAACAATAAAACATAATGTTTGTAAAACGTAAAACGTATTTAGAAAACTTTATAGATTTTTTTACTGTACATGACCTGTTTTACATGCTGACTGCCTGCTGATATTGCTATTGGATGACTTTGTCACTACTGAGGCGGGATTTTGTTGCAATTTAACAGACAACGAACTGAAATGACCACAATACATCTAGAAATGGTGATTACTCTAGAATGGACTCATTTTTTTTTATGAGGATATGTATGTAATGAAAATGACGGTTTAATCAAATGAAGGTGTATGAAGTTTCTATTTTTTCTATTTGTTATTTAACAACATAGATTTTATACACAAATAATATGTTTTGTTCATACAGAAGCACTAGGGTATAGTAAATAACAAATACTCTAAAAACAATCCACCCTCACCCTACAATAAGTCCCTGTCATAGACACAGTACTGTGAACAAAGATGAACGACAGCGAGTTTGGTATTTGGAAAGCGTGAGATAAGACACTTCCTCATAGTGTAATCGCATGGAGACATCTTGATATTTCTTGACATTTTCCAAAATTAATTGCTCTCTGTACTCATCCCGTGTCCTTTTTTTCAGTGGAAGAATTGGAAAAGTAATTATATTGTTGACTTGCGGTTCAATATTACATGGCAGTCAAATCCAATGAAAATATAATGCTCAAAATTCTGTATGACAAAAGGTCACGAAAGCACCTTTACACTACTTCAGTAAAAAAAGTAGGACTTTACCCATGTTAAGGTTCAAAAGAAGCCATCTGAGATGCACACACTTGCCAATGGATCAGAAAGAGATAAAACAAAAAAAAAATAGGAATACATCCCTCTCTTTACCTTTGCTCTGCTGATTTCCAAGCAGAAGCCTGTAAGGCATTAGATCTGATAATAACCTTCATTTGCTAATTGGTATGCATCAGCCTGAAAATAAATTACTGATCAGTGAGCTGTTTCTCACATCTGAACATGACCTGAAACTCAAATGAGGGATTCGACTGCGACGTGGCAGATCCTCCGGATCAAGAAAATAATGCTGGATTTAAACCATTCAGGTTTTCGAAACATCAGAGAATCTGAAGTGCTCGGCCAAGTATTACAAATGCATTTTATGCATTGGAGAACAAAAAAATGGGGTGCATAAGTGTCGGTGGTTTTATTCTGGTTATAGTAGTTCTATTGAGTTAGGTCCATTTACACCTAAACAAGAAATTCTTCATGTTGGTTTGTTTGTATTACTTTTTTTTTCTGTGACACATAAATCATTTTGAATGAAAGAAACTGAAGTCTTCCGAATCCAGTCGCTCTGAAAGGATGTGAAGAGAGCATTGAGACTGGAAAGCTGGATCATTCAATCCAGGTTAAATTGGATGAATTCTTTCATTGAAAATATGAAATACTGTACAATCTTTACAAAACTTTTGGTTATTTTATAATCTTTATCTGTTCTACTGCTCTAGTTTTTATGTACTGTCATTATAAAGTGAAGAGCCACAATGTTTTTCTGTCACCTATTGTATCCTCCAGAAGAAACCCATATAGCTTTCTAAAAACATGTGGGCGAGCAAATAATGACGATATTTTCATACTTGGTTGGCCTATTCCTTCATGCATTCAGCTGACTAGAATTTCCCCATGTTAAAATGTCCATAAAAAGCAACCGATTGGGAAAAAAGTTGTCTAAAATACACTTGCAAGGATGAAGGTTGTTACGAGCAAATTCTCATTAAAATGAACAATGTATGCTCCTGAACGCTCTCCAAGTCTGCATACCAAGCGGTGCTTTCAATTATCTTAATTAAGGAAGATAGTATGCTCCAAAACAATTAATTTTAGTGAGGACAACAGGCTCGCAAATGGAAAAAGCCACACAACAGATTCGGTTGAAAGTATTCTGTGACAACAAAGGCAGATGGGCCAGCTGACCTTGTATAGGAAATGTCTTGATTTTAATCTAACGTTTTAGTGAGCAGAAACAGCCCAAATAAGAGCCGAAGGATCCCAGCTGAATGCCCAGCCAGAGCATATGGTGCTCTGGAAAAACAGCTCAGGACATATGCTCAACCAAAGAGAAGTTAATGATCATAAGATGCAACTTTTTGGTTGTATTCATTTATGTCCGGCTATGTCATAATTACATTAGACAGTCAACTTTACAATCCTCTTGAAAACAGTTGTCATTTTGCAACAAAGCCATCTCATTCCAGATCTCTTTTTTCAGAGAGTCACACACGGTTTTGGCAAGGTGTCGACAAGCAGCGTCCTCCATCAGTGGAATGCGAGCAGAGGGATTAGGGTGGAAGATTGGGGGAGTGACGAAGAGTTTGGGTGGGGGTGGGTGGGTGGGTCACACGCCATCAATGAAATACTTGTTTGTTTGCTGCTAGCCTATTTGGTCCGGTTCCCACACGGTCGATGACAAACTGCCTCATCTGATCTAAATTCTATTCTGTCATGTGTGAAAGGGGTTATAATACCACAGCGGTAAATCCCTATTATCAGTAAGCATTCATAAACAATGGCATTATGTTCTGTGCTTTGACTGGTGTGTGCGTGCATCCATACCCTAGGCTCAGTGGCCTGACATATTTCCAGTGGGATTGTAATACTAGAGTGATTGGAAAAGATGTAATGACACCTGGTCATGAGACGAAATGCTCACTATTTCTGTTCTATAGTAAGACCTGTGCAGCAAGTCTAATTCTAAAAAATACTTTAAATATTTTACCACGTATTGGCATATGATTCTATCCAACAACTTTCGTTGACATCAAGAAACATTTACATTTGTAACCCTGCCTGCAAACACACAGCTGAAGCTTTATGACATAATTTACGACATAATGTAAAGAACCTTCTGTGAAATATAATGTTGATATAGTTAATATTGTCTGAGTAAAGCCATGTAAAAGATTGACATTTTAAATGAATTACTGGCTTAAATCAAACTTTGATGCTCATTTTCTCAGAATTAGATTTTCCGACTTTGGCATGGTTTTCGAAAACAGGGTCACATATCAGTAGTTTGCGTGTCCTTGGAATCAAACAAGTAACCTTAGGGTTTCCTGCTCTTTGTTATGCAACAAAAACACACCAACAGGGCAAAAGGACGGCATAGGAAGTAACATTAGACGTACCAGTGGAATGTCCGCGATGCATGGCATCATGATCGCTGTCTCCTTGTTCGCTGTCTCCGTGACCGCTGTCTTTTGAGCTCACAATATCCGCCTCCTGAAACGCGGAGCTGCGGGGCGAAAAGGGGTCTGAGTGCACCGCTATGTCACGAGACTCTTATATAACCACAATATTACAGCTTGGCTTTTAAGTGCTTTTCAACATTGGCTTGATTCAATTGTTCATAGACTTTAAATGAATAGACAGAATTCTATCAAAAAAGTTTGGTATGCTTACCTGTTAACACGCCTTGGTCGGTCGACCAAATAACTGAGCTCTGTTCTCTGGTGTTTTGTCTGCAAGAGAGGCATCGATTTGTAAAAGGCCCAACGATAATAAATTGCAATCAGTCATCAGACACATCGACATATTCATTTATAATGGAAAATAAACCATTTCGAAGGAAATAATAATAAGGATAGTGTTAATCAAGATAAAGGTCAGAATTCAAGTCTGACTCACTAAGGCATCGCAGGAATTGTACAGACAGACAGAATCATTAGGATGTGCTGCTATTCAGCAGAATTCAACTATAGATGGATCTTTGTTCTTGTGGGGCTCTGCAGCACCGTGACTGGCATATGTAATGCTGTAAAACCCAGAGAGCTTTTCACGAACATGCAAATCTATCATTTCTGACTCACTATGTTTACACATGAACACAATTCAAGTATATGTCACCTGATGATGATCATAATACATATTGGTAAAATTAAATAAAGGATGAGAATAGAACACTATTTTCTTGTATGCATTATTTACATCTTAAACTAATTATTTTGATATTTCATTTAATGCATTTTAATTTAAACAAGCTCATTCGGATGTAAAATCAGCAGACTTCTGCAACATTTGTATTTAAAAAAGCCATTAGGATCTCAAATTATAAAATGATAACAATCCTAAAATAAAAAGTAAGCTAACACTGCAACTACAAATGCACATTAAAAGAGCATTTTCTTTTAGTTCTTACTTCACTGGAGAGCAGGCTGCCGTTTGATATGATGTCCGGCTGCTGTTGGTCCGTGTAACCGGTCACTATGGCCCCACATGGGTTGTGGTCGGTGTCGTTACTGCGTGACGGGCTGCAGGCCTTCATGAACATCAAGTCCGTTTTGGCCGATTCTGGAGTCAGGCACACCTGATAGCAGTAATTCTGGCTCTGATGCAGTGACCCAAAGCTCCCTGATTCCTCCACGGGCACCTGCGCGGTGCTCGCCACGCTCACGTTGGCCGTGTTGGTGCTCTGAACCAGCATGATGTCTGACTTGCTCAGCTTCTTCTTTTTGCGGGCGGCTCGGGCCTGACGCCCGCAGCATCCCGCCGACCCGCAGCCAACGAGGCAGCAGCAGTCGCTCGCCAGACAGGTGCTGTAAATGTTGAGCTTTTTGTCCTTCTGACAGCGCACGGCTAGGACAATCATGGCCAGCAGGAAGATGAAGGAAACTGAGCCGAGGGCGATTATGAGGATGAGGGTCAGATCAAGAGAGGCGTCTTTGGCCTTGGCTGAGCCACGCTCTCCACTGTGACCCTCTACAAGACTGTCAACCAGGGTCACCTGCACGACCGCACTACAAGACATGGGGGGCTGTCCATGATCCCTCACTTCCACCAGCAGCTCATAAAGCTGTTGTGGGTCTCGTTTCACAGACACCCGGCGGGCCGTGCGTAACTCTCCGGTGCGCCAGTCCATCCTGAACATCCCGTTCTCGTTCCCCCTCTGTATGCTGTAGGACAAGCGGGCGTTCTCTCCATCATCTGCATCCATGGCAACAATGCGGGTTACCAAATAGCCCGGCTCCGCAGAGCGTGGTAAAGGCTCCCTGGCTGTGCCATTTTTCCCAAGAGGCGCAATCACAGACGGTGCATTATCGTTCTGATCCACAATAATGACATTTACAGTGGCGTTGGACCACAACTCAGGGCTGCCCGAGTCTCTGGCTTGGACCATGAAGCTAAAATCTTTAAGCTGCTCGTAATCAAATGACCTGAGGGCGTAGAGATACCCATTCTCCGAGTTGATGGACACATACGTGACCACAGACATGCCCTGGATCTCACACTCCACTATGGAGTAAGTTATGTACGCATTCTGACCCACGTCCGGGTCAGCAGCACTGACGGCATAAATATAAGCACCAGGGACGTTGTTCTCTGTCACATACACATCATAAACAGGGTGTGTAAAAGTGGGAGCATTGTCATTCTCGTCTGAGACGTGCACTTTAATGGACTTGCTGGTGGCCAAGGATGGGATGCCTTTATCTCTGGCGACCACCGTGACAGTATAAGCCTCCACGGTCTCCCTATTGAGTGGACCGTCCGTGACAATGGTGTAATAGTTTCTAAAGGAGGTTTTGAGTTTAAAAGGAACGTCTCCGAGGATCTCCACATGGGTCTGTCCGTTTTCTTCCGAGTCCTTGTCCGTGATGCTGAGCAGGGCGATGACGGTACCCGTGGCTGCGTTCTCGCTCACGGACTCGGTGACGGTGCTGAAGATGATCTCGGGTGCGTTGTCGTTCACGTCTGTGACTTTCACCAGAACTTTGCAGTGCGCCGGCACCGCGTTCGGACCCATGTCCTTGGCTTGGACGTAAATCTGATACAGGCCGCTCTCCTCAAAGTCCACCTCTCCTCTGACCTCTACCCTGCCCGTCCTAGCATCGATATCGAACAGCTCTTTGACCCTGGACGAGATGTGATTGCTGAACGAGTAGATGACCTCTCCATTAGGGCCCTCATCCGAGTCGGTGGCGTTGAGTTGGATCACCAGGGTACCCACTGGAGCGTTCTCGGCCAGGTTCACAGAGTACACGGGCTGGTCGAACACGGGGACGTTGTCGTTCGAGTCCAAAACCCTGACCACGAGTAACGCCGTCCCGGTCCGGGGAGGCTGACCACCGTCCACTGCGGTGAGGACATACCGGTGGGTCGCCTGCTGCTCCCGGTCCAGGGGCTTCTCCAGAACCAGCTCTGCGAATTTGTTGCCGTCGGTTTGGGTCTGCACGTCCAGGTAGAAGTAGTTGTTGGTGGTGATGTCGTAGGTGCGCAGGGCGTTGCTACCCACATCGGGGTCGAAGGCGCTCTCCAAAGGGAAGCGCGTACCGGGGGTCGCGCTCTCCGAGATCTCCACGGTGATGTCCGTCTCAGGGAAGCTCGGCGGGTTGTCGTTGATGTCCACGACCTCGATCTCCACCCGAAAGAGCTCCAGGGGGTTCTCGAGGAACACCTCCAGGTGGAGCAAACAGCTCGCGCTCTGCTTGCAGATGCGCTCCCGGTCGATCTTGTCGTTGACGAAAAGCACCCCGTTCTCCAAGTTCACCTCCAGGAACGGCGTCCTCGAACTGGGCACCACCTGGAACCGACGGGACGAGAGTTTGGTGAGGTCCAGTCCCAGATCCTCGGCGATATTTCCCACAAACATGCCGTGTTCCGCTTCCTCCGGCACGGAGTAACGGATCTGAGAACGCACGCCATCCGAGAGACCCAGGAGGAGCAAAAACACAAACATTTCCACTCCGGAACGGGGGTATTTACCTCCGTGGTGAAAACATACCCCTCTGAGAGTTTGCTTTCCTTAAAAACGGGGGTCGAAAACCATGTTCCAAAACGATGCGTTCCTTATATCTCCACACACCCGCTTGCTTTAAATCGTTTCTTTCACAAGTGCGCGTTAAAGTGAACTTTTATAATCCATGGACTTTTCTTTTTTAGTTTAATGACACTTCATATGGTTCCTTTTCCTCTGGATGGTCCCGGGTTGGCAGGTGCGCTCCGCCGGCGTCCGCTGGCACAGTACTGACGCTCCAGCGGTAAGCCGTTCGGTTTTCCCGCAGCGCCCTCCTCTCGCCAACCAATGGGAGCAGCCGACGCAAGTGGAGGCGACGCTTTATTGGCTGCGCCGCACGTCAGTCAAGCGTCCCGGCGGCGAGCGGACCCGCCCCCTAACGGAGCTGCGGGACTTCTGTATTTATAAGGAATGAACGGCTGATGAGTTTGTGCAAAGAAACTAGACATTGTTCTGCAATGGTTGACTAAACTCGTTTTTATTCGAAAATGACAATTCTGTTTGATAGGACATAATCGATTTTAATGTATGGAGCAGCATCTTTGGTTCCGTCTCCAAGCGCGAGGCAGACGCGCCTCCTAGCTGTCAAAACGAACCTGTAGAGGTGCTGTCAATCAAACGTCGATGGGAAGTTGTGCATCCTCACTGTGATCCGATAAAACATCTCCATCTCCATCTCTTTCCTAATTTGTGAATCTCATAAAGGGAAAGTTGGAAAATTTTGGTTAACATAAGTTTCAATGACCATGTGCTACATTTTACATTTTACCTTTTTAATTCTATTCAAGTCATCCTATACCTGAAATCAGATTGAAAATGATTCAAAAGGAATCATAGAGGTGTGCTTTGCTGCCTAAATGCCCCCCCTTATGATGGAAATGGCACTCTGATGGTGCATCCCTGCTCCCCTGCACCTGGCAGCCAAATGTGATGGTTTCTCATCTTTGTGGAATATGGAATCCACTGTGCATCCACAGGAACAGTCTGAGCTCCCCCTGGCGTAAAACAGTGGGATCACCCCCACTGTTCATAGATCCAAAAGGGCTGATATCTCCTCTAAGAAAGAAACAGTCTGAGTGTCTCAAACAGAGTCTGGTGAACATGTATTACTTCCAAAAAGAGATGCTCTAAATCAAGTTCTGGAGAGCCACTGGCACACGCTCTCGACTTTATGCTTATAGGGTGCCGGGGGATTGAATACATTCAAAATTTCATGCATATTTCGAGATTTATGGACAAACAGTAATTTGAATATGAGAATCAGATTATCTTCACTCCTCGTATTATAATGGGAGCGTACCTCAACCGCAGGAGGCATTCTGCCATCGTGATTGGCACCGATCTCTCTCTCTCTCTCTCTCTCTCTCCATCTTATTGTCACTCTTGCAAAGCTGCTTTGGGGAAAGGTGAGGCTTTGAGTTTCAAAGGAAGTCATTTATTCTATTACCTCCATGAAAAAGCAATTACAGTGATTTATAGAGGAAAAGAGTATGTAGTTTATCTTTAAATATTAAAATTATAGGAGAAGATGATGAACTTTCTTGTGTGATATGTGTCATTTAGTCCAAGTAGATTGATGTTCATGGAGCTCTAGTTTCAGGATGGTCGCCAGAAAACACAAATAAAGAAATAATGTAATGCACTGTAGATTCTTTGGGAAATGTTTAAATGCACACATTTAAAATGATGATCATATGTTCGAACAACAGGCTAAGGTTGGAAAATCTAATTCGGAGAAAGCAAGCATTAAAGTTCTATTTAAGTTTATGATTTCAATTTTTGAAATGTTCTTACTTATTGAATATGTTATGTACTCACAGAATGTTCTTCAGATTGTTTAGAATAACTTGTAAAGAAGAAATAACTTAAACCAAGAAGGGTTTCGAGTCTGTATTTAGTCTTTAGGATTTGGATAATATATTAGCAAGTTTTCACTTGTAAGTGTGGTCAAAGAAGGATATATATATATTACCATTCTCTTATTTCAATGCCAGGAAAATATTGAACAGAACACAAGACTGGGTAAAATTGCCCCAAAACTGGTTTATTTTAACCCAACTGCTGGTTTGTTTCCACTCATGGTTGGGTAAAGACAACCTAAAATTTGTGTATAAAAAACAGCAATGGGTCAACAACAGCCCAGCACTTGAAGTGAAGATGCGTGACGGACAAGTAACACAACACTTAGACCAGATCACCCCTTGATTTCTGCCAGGCCTTGGGCATCTGAAGAAAATAGCCTGGTTTGATCCAGTTTTCCCCTTCTCCTCACAGAACCACAGCAAAATTGAGTTTTCAGAGATCACAAAAGACGCCTGTTCTCACATCTTAATATCTATTGGCCTATATGGCGTCAGACTGTCGATCAGCCCAGCGTGTGGTTAGGCTTACGACCGGACGTCTGGAGCTGGTCTCTTCTGTTTGGCCCCAGAAGACCTTTTCATCTGCAGCCTGCAGATCATGTGTGTGTGTGCGTGCGTGTGTGTGTGTGTGTGCATGCGTGCGTGTTTGTGCGTGCGTGTGTGTGTGTGTGTGTGTGTGTGTGTGTGTGTCAGACTGACACTGGTGTGACAGAATGAGATGGGACAGAAAGTGTTGGTTGACAGGAGGATTGTTTTCACTCCAAAAGCCTTATTAAATATGTAGCTGTCCCTCAGAGACTGGGCGAAGACCAGTATGTATCGGCTCATGGTCACTCATGAGGAAAATGTAATGTGCTGTTGGTTTTTGAGTTGTGTTAAAGGGTCTTTGGGATTTTGGCTCTTTTCAAGGTTGATTGTGTGTGAAACTTTTAACCTCAACTGCTTCTCGTCGAAGTACAGGAAATAAAACTTTTCTCTTAATGTGTTTATTAAAAATATATTTTTCTTTATTCATGTAGATGTTTTGTATGGTTTGTTTCTGTTTTCAGTTTTTTTTTTTGCATAATCCAACTCCTTTTGCAGTCATAAACTGGCTACATTTTCTTTGAATCAGACTAGAAACTTTTCTCAATTCAGTTTGGCGGATTCATATGTTTTTGTAGTTAATTTTTCTTTTTTATCTTAAGGCCTATGTATTCACATAAATGACTTGTGCACAGCCCGAGCTGTGTGGCAAAATTTATTCCAAATATGCTATCAATCTCATTTTCAAGAATATAAAAGGTTTTTGGGAATAGTTTTAACCCCAAAATACCCAATAAAATGTTCTAAGTTTATTAATATATTATGCTTACTTAGTTTATCTGTTATGAGCATAAATGCCCGTAAACACACACGAACACACACACACACACACACACGCACGCACGCACCCACTCATGCCAACAAACAAACAGACTTGACATAGTATAGTGTTTGTGTGCTTAGGGCTTTATTGGGGACATTTAAGCTGGTAATTGATACAATAAAAGGCTTTATTTTCTTAACAGGCCCACATTTGTTTTAAGGGAGGACATATAGTTCGCGTAGTATAAAAACAAGTCTATGATATGTCTTATATTGATAAGATTATATTATGAAAAGGTACTTCATAATTTCAAAGAATGCATTGTTTTCTATTTTTGTTGTGAAATTTGTTTTCAGATTACAAAAAGGTAAGATAGAGATTCTTTACAGAAACATTGAATGAATGGTTCTTTGTTGAACCAAAAATTGTGGTTTTAAGGCATCACAGTAAAGAACCTTTTAAGCATCTTTTATTGTAGTTGCCAAACTCAATGTTTAGGAGAAATCATGCATTTTTGTGACACATTGATGTAAGTGTCAGTTTGCTGTTATTATCAGAATATTCAGAAGTATTTATAGCTAATATGTGATAAATCAAGGTAAAGAGAAAGTGAGAACACTTATATAACAATTTGCATACTGTCATGTAACTTCCATAACCTTACATGAAAATTGTAACATAACATTTTGGGAAATTCTTCAAATAAAACAACAATATAAAAAACAACAGCTTTCGTTTACATTCAAAGAAAGTCATATTTTGCAAGTCATAGTTTTGGAGTAAATGAAAGACTTTCTTTTTGGGTGAACTCTTCAAGGTTCATTAGTGAGATTGTGGGATGACGTAGCATCCTTAAAGCCACAATGACTTTCCCATCTAATGGCGGCACAATGATTCTGCCACCTACACAGGATTTGCATAAAGCTCCCTGCTCCCTTTCCCTGTTCAAACAAGTAAAGACACAGAAAAATGTATGGATCCTGTGGGTGTCCAATCTGAGGGCAAATTGAGTACGTTTTAAACTCAGTTAGCCATGTAACCCTCACTTTAGCACAGTCAGAGCAAAGCGAAGTTAAAGCACTCAAATCTTAAAGAGCAGAAAAGGCTACGGTTGCACCCTACAAGAGCAGCAGGTAGGATCTATTTCTCCAGCCTCGGGAAATAAACACCCGATTCAGCAAAGCAAGTGGCAATGAATCACTTTAATGTGTGGTCAATTACATAACTGAAGAGCAAAACTCTTCAAACTACAATAGGATGACTTTCCACCCCCTTCCTATAGCCCATGGGGCCCATTTTAGAATTATAAGTTTTAATGTCTTTATTCTTACCATGAGCTCCGGCGTAATTCAAATATCAGTGTACCCCGGCGGATTACAACAGTCTCATCTAGTACCTAAAATGAATTTTTTAATTTCAATTCATCTGCTCTTTAAAATATGAGACACAAAAGTTGGCGTTGGAGTTGCATCGAGCATTTTTATGAGAAATATGTAAGCACTGCCGGGCTGTGTATAAATTATAGCAAATCCTAATTTCTAGAGCTGCTATTTTGGTTTTATTATTGTGTATACTAGTATTTTTTGTCACATTTAAAGAGTTCACACAAAATTGAAAATTCTGTCATGAATATCTAAACCTATTGTTGTTCCAAACCTGTATACAGTTATTTGTTCTGCCGAACACAAAGAAAGACATTTAGAAGAATGTCAGCAGAAGAATTTTCATTTTTGTGTGAACTTTCCCTTTATTAAATTAAATGATCCCATGTGTTATTTATGACCGGAGCGGACATGCGTCTGAAGTTGCATTTAAATGTGTTTTCTTCTTGAACTGTTATGTATTGTAAAGAACAATTCGCTTTTACACAGTTAGGCCTGTAAACAAACTGGTGTCAAAATCTTCTGTCTAAATAAGTCTAGGCATGTTCATTTTTGCATGATTTGCATTCATCTTTGATGTGCTTTAAATACTCCGGTTCTGCGCACACCATTCATTCTGAATTCACCTGTCACTACACGAATTTTGCATCAGTTACCCTAATTCATCGACCACCTGTGCATTCAACACCGCTTGCCATTTTCACGTCTACAGTATGCAAGTTCACACTTGTATTTACTTTACTTGATCGAGCTTTCTTTTTTTATTCTTTCTATCATTGTTTATTGACCATGAGACATCTATGACAGCAGGCATTCAAAAGAACTTCTTACGAATCGTAACCACTATTTTCCAGTCCTTATTTCTGAGCCTTTTATAAAACCACTCTACAAGTCCTGCCTTTATTTTGGAGTTTTTGTCAGGTGGACCATTGAAAGCAAATTCAGACTCCAGCAGCTCTGATAAAGTGAACGGCCCCAGACAGGCCTGACTTTGGTTGGCACAGCGTTATTCGTGATTTCTCCTTTCCACGTCGACATATGTGGCCGCTTCTGCGGGAAAGTGCTTTTAAGATTTGGGAGTATTAAGGACAGCATGCGAGCAAGGCCGAAATTATAGTCGTGTTCTTCGGAGCCAAATTGTGACAGGGATGAATGAAGACAAAAAACCCGGGAAGGGAGAGGGGAAGATTGTTTAGCAGCTGTTGCAGGGCATGGAACGTTAACGGATGAATCCTCTCATCTGTCAGTTGCTCTTTCCCACGTAGACCTGGAACACCCTCACCGCGTCATTTGTCATCCAAAGCAGCCATTAGGTGAGTTTGTGTTCACCGTGTTTTGAGGGCTGGAGTGAGGTGGAGATTGTTTTGGCTAATTGAGTTAACTCTCTCTCTTTCTCCCTTGCAGTCTGACTCCATTTTAACCCCCCAACAATGCAAGCCCCCCTCACACACATACCCATCCATCATTCATTCGTCTCACAGTGTAATTTGTCACCACCGAAGAGGATGTTCTGCGTCACATTACCTGCATCTCTGCCCACATGCACACTATCGCTCTCTGTTCTGACTCTCTCCATTCACACACAGCATAAATTATCACACAAGGCTTAATTATCCCCCATCTTAATTAATTTGATAATTAATTCAAATATACTTTTAGAATTAATTATTGTTGTATTCGCCACGATTAACTCTTTTAATTAACCTGAAATTGTAATTCCTCTGTGTTGATGAGGAGCAGGGAGAGCTGTGGACGTTTGTTTACCACAAACCATCATTAAACCCCTGATGTCACAAAGGAATTTGCGTGTGTCCTTCTGTGTGTGCGCTTCACTGAATGATTTCATGATATAGAATTACAGATTTAAAGGGGGCCACTCCGATTTTTCATTTTCTCGTGTTTCAGTATTTGGTTCTTTTTGTCCAAGAAATGATATAAAAAGAGCAAAAAATTTGGTAACGTTTTGTTTTGCATTTTTATTATTTTCTATTATTCTATTATTCTTTAATTCTATTTTATTGTATTCTATTCTATTCTATACCAATCTATTTCAATTTAATCTAATCTATTCTATTATTCTAATTTAAAATTTTAACTTAATATAGTTTAATTTAATTTAATTTAAATACAATTTAATTTTATTTGTATTATTACTTATTTTTATTGTTATTTTATTTTATTTATTTATTGTTTTATTTTATTTATTATTTTATTTTATATTACTTTATTTTATATTACTTTATTTTATTTTATTTTATTTTATTTTATTTTAAAAATACAATAAGATTATGTAAGGGTAAACAAAACGAGAGTTGTACTTTCGGGTGAACTTCAATTTAAATAATTTTAATAATGTCAGCATTTACATCTACGTCTTAAGATTTATTGTTATGATATCTTTGGGGCTCTGAAATAATGTGTAAACTTGAATACTTTATAACAACATAACTTTCTCCCATTTCAGCTTTCTCCCGTTTAATATAAAGTAAATGCATGCATGAGCAGACATGTAGGTTAGTTTATAATGAGCTTACTGAGCGTTTGGTTACCACACAGTTTATAAATGAAGGTACAAATGTCAAATACATCGTCTCTATCAGAAACAACCCATAAATGTGAATCTCTTTGACCTCTCATTTTCTATGGCTGAGTAGGATAAGATGATGAAGTTTTGTATTGTTTAATAGGATTCCAGGCCTGACACGCAAAAAAAAAAAAACGATGAACAAATATTTTCCACTGACCTAACTATTGGCTTAGTACAGAGGGTGTCCTTCACTGTGTTTCTTTAGTTTGTGTGTCTGTGTGTGTTAGTGCACACACGTGCCAGCAAGTATCCGTGAAGCGTAGCAAAAACCAGGCTGAATTTAATGACATGTATGACAATTACTGTGCCGTCCAAGGAAAGAGACACAAATTTAATAAGCCACTGGGGTTTGCGTGTGTGCGTTACGCTCATCTCATCACTGCACTTGTCTCAGGGGTTGCCGTTGTAATCTTCGTTTTTTTATCTCACGCCATTATAAGAAACATGCGGTTAATTAATTTAATAAGGTCAGAAATTATTACCTCCGTACAAGGGATTTTGTCTAGCAAAGCCGCTCCCACCATATATTTTATTTTTTAATTGTGAAAGTATTTTTAAGGGTATTTCTCAGCAGATTGCTCCCCAGCTCCAGTGGGATGCTCTTTAAATGAAGGTTGGGTCCAGGTGGGGCCGAAGTTAAACTGCTTGGTGGTTATGCTCCAATTACACACACACGCTCTCATACACCTGTCAACGCATCTGGGATAGCGGCCCATCGAGACTTTAAGCTACTTTGGTCGAACTGAATAATGGTGTTTTGTGGGTACAGGTCAAAGATTATACACAGGGAATCTGCCGCTTTGTGCTATTGAATCTATGTCCAATGGCAGTGTGAAAAGATCCGGCCAGGAAGTCAATATTTATATTTTCCTCTTCACCCAACCTCATATTAAAAGTGCTTGTTAGCGGTGACAGAGGATAAATGTCAATTAAAAGGTGATGCACTGCATCTCTGACACTTTGTTTGCACTCCCTTGTAAAAGAGAAATACTGTGTTTGATTAATCATGCGAACAGCTGATTGATTTGTATTTTGAAGGATTTTCTATAGTGGGGTCATGAAAGGATAGAGACATCTGTGTGTGTGTGTGTGTGTGTGTGTGTGTGTGTGTGTGTGTGTGTGTGTGTGTGTGTGTGTGTGTGTGTGTGTGTGTGTGTGTGTGTGTGTGTGTGTGTGTGTGTGTGTGTGTGTGTGTGTGTGTGTAATGAGTGAAATGTATTTTGGGAGATCTACAGAACCCAGCAGGCCCTCTGCATTCACTGATATTGTTTGCACATAAATAGCATTTATACGTTGAAAAGCATTGGTTTTATTGAGTTAAGAAAAAGGCACAACCCATTTACCCAGTTAAATTAAATGTAAATATTAAAATTCTCCAAAAGTATAGTTTTTTATTACAAAATAAAAACATGACATAAACTTAAAGAGACCCTTGCTTGGTGATTAAACTATTCTTAGGTGCATTGTTTGAGACTTAAAGATATAAATGCCATTAAATCTTCAAATAATGCATCATTAGTTTTATTATCTACCTTCGCATCTTTCCTGCTGTCTGAAAAAAACCTTTTCATTTAGTTACTTTAAGCCCTGATTTCCAGTGTAGTCTGATTGGTCAACTCAGCTTTCAGTTACTGCATCACCATCAGTGATGAGGCGACATCATGCGAATCCATTTACATCCTTAATGGGTCTCCAAAGACACTTTATCATGAACTTTGGGAATTGTAAACAAACACACAAAGGAAAGTAAAATGAGGTTTAGAATCTGAGGGAATCTATGATTAACATTTGTAAAATTTATTCATTTTTTGACAGAGAAAAATACATTTAAAAGTCTGTAAAAGATGTTATTAAGTAAATATAACTGTTTATTTTTATGACATTTACTACCATTAAATATTTTCACAGTGTATATTCTTTTAAAATAATATGAAACTACAAATAGTATTATATAATTCATACAAATAAAAATGCAAATTCATAAATGATGAGTTTGTCACAAAAAATTTATATATATATATATATACAGGTATTAATATTTATTATGTTCTATATGTATTATGTTCATAATATGTCAATTTTGTCAAATTAAAAAAAGGACAGGTTGATTTTGTGATTTTATCTCATAAACTAAATTCATAAACATGAATAAATAAATAGCTATGTATATCTCGCTTTGTGTAACTTGGTAACCTTGTTGTAACACTTGTACACCTATTGTTGTATCGGCTATATACCGCTTCATTGTCTCCTTGACTATTTGTAAGTCGCTTTGGATAAAAGCGTCAGCTAAATGCCTAAATGTAAATGGTATCTCCAAAAATAAACAAAAAATGCATGCAGGTGAATCTTTTCCCATTTACTCTGGTCAGGTTCTCATTCCCACCATCATTCCCCAGATGTGCTCATGACAGTTTCATGACAGGCGAGAACTGGACAGTAGGGAGCCATGTGACAGCCATTAGAGTGACTGACAGGTGTTGTGGAGGAGAGGGAGTTGTGCTCTGTGGGCAGAAGCAGGGTCGTCTCCTTCACTAACCGCCTCGCCTCCGAATGCATGCAGAACAGAGCAAGCGTGTGAACTGACACACAGCAGGGGTGTTGTTTGCGGACGGAGTGCATGCCGACTGAGGGGGTCTCAAGGTTTACTTTCCTCTGTTTATCATAAACTCAATATCTAAAAGAAACTGCAGAAACAAACAAGAAAAAAAGTAGCATTATGTTGCTGTTTTGGACTGACTGATAATGTTTCTCCCATCATTTATTAATGAACGAAGTTGGCACCTAGGATTGGAACCTACCTTTGCCATGTAACCCCTGACCACACACTCCACGGATGTGGTTCAGCCATGCTTTTGAATGTCAAATACTCATGCAAAGTCACTGGACACCTCTGGTCGCCTGCAGTTTACCTCTCATTTCACTAACATTTGTGTGTGACCTTGGTCTATGTTTAGAGAAGGAAAGTGTTGGCAAGAATTGTGTGGAAGTAGATATTCACTCTCCCTGTTAGTCTCAGAGACAGGTAGAACACACAAACATGCGCTCCAATCCCACGAATAACTCCAAAACATACAGCGAATGGTTCACGGTGAGTAGACGGATGGATAAATGGCATTATAAATCAATATTTATAGTTATTAGGAAAGAAATTGATATGCCTGTGAGTTAGTCGACGAGCGCCGTGCATGATGTAGTCGGATTTATTACCAACAACTTCATCACACGCTGTCATTTTTCATTTCGGAGGCTTTAATTCAACTCTCCGTGCCTGCAGTCGACCTCTGAGAAACTAACCTGACAGTCCAGAGTTTCTCACACTTTTCATCAACCCTCCGGACACGGTGATGTCAAAACATGAAAGCATTTCATATCTGATATCTGGACGAGGACGTTACGAAGCTTTGCGTATGAAATTCCAAATATAATATTTTATGAAAGAGGTGCCACTCCAGCTCTGTTTATGACAGGTGACACAATACTTTTGTGTTGGACAGCGGCTTACTGAAACGTCAGGAAACAGTTTCTATGGCAAGGCAGTCAATAAGCTCTCGCTGGTTTGAATGAGTACGTCTGTTAAGCTTAAGAGTGTGGGCTGCAGATTTCCATCACTGCTCAGTCAGTGGGTTGCCGTACCGACAATTTGCCCATGAAGCGCATGTGTGACGATGCGTGAGCAACCCGAATTCGGTTTGCGGAATCAAATTTTCATTTCGAAACGTTGCTTTATGTGGGGACCACTTCTTATCAGTCTGGAAGTCTTTGGTCTGGGCGAGTAGACTTCTCTTTCTCTTCCTTTGTGTGTGTGTGTGTCAGGAAATGGGTCTCTCATTGTTGCCCAGATGAAGAAAAGCAATGTTTTAATCGGAGGCTCATTCCCATTACAGAGTTGACGGGATTCATAACGGTTAAGCAGTACGAGCCTGGGGGCCGGTTGGGGCCTGATGGCTCCTAAATTGGCTCTTTTGTTGGACATGCATTAAGGAGGACGGCTGACCTTGCCAGTGCCTGCTGGAAAAGCAATGAGAGACACGGCCTTTGTGTTCTGAGTGAAGCCCCAAGGTGCAGCACAAATCACACTGTCAACTCCAGCATGTCAAAGAGAAAAGTGCCACACATACTCACAGAAGCACAAACATGTAGTTGGCATGCAAACAACACATAATGCTATATAGGGGACATTCATATAAAATCAATGAAATAAAGAGAGGAATAGTGTGCACCTGCTTCAAAACCCCAGAATATTTGAAAATGTATTAAAAAATAAAGATTCTTCATTGAAAGTTTGTGAATGGTCCCCAAGTTAATGGCGAGCTAAAGTTACAATCTTGGTGGCCAATATCATTATTAAACATGAATAAAAATTAAAACAGATTTAAACCTATCGCAGTCATCCTGAACTGTAGCAACCCCAACTGTTTTAGTCCAAACAAACCCAAACCCAAAGAAACTTCAATGATGTCAAACCGATTTATTTTTCAAATGTATCCAAGATTAGAAACAATTCCAAGTCTTCAATTTGACCTTTCCGAAGCCTTTAAGTGAGTTGAGGATTGTGTTGTTGATTTGCAGGGGCAGGACTTGTCGTGAGCCGCGTCCAGCGGTGCACAGGCTGTTGAGATCTGCTGATAGCCATCATCAAGATGCAGGTCCCACTCTCCCCTGCAAACTCTTCTGATGGAGAAAGAATACAAATCTCATCGGTTTAGATTCCAATTCCCAATCCCTTGCTTCCAGCATGTAAAATCTATCATTTTCCATCAGAAAACAGAAATGGAGTGGGGGATGGAACGAAAGTTGAATTAACCCCTGAATGGAATGCACACAATGCGAGCCACTTAAAACACCCGGCGCCTGTGGAGATTCATTTCTTGCATGAGGATTTTCAGAAGACGAGGGGGTGGGAAAGACGGAGGGGAAGGATGTGCCCTGCGTTGCCACGTTTCAAAGAAGCTCGGATGCTGGGTTCGTTTGTCCTTGTACCTCGTCCTTGCACCTATCCACATTAATTGGATGAAAGAAAGAAATGAATGAAGTTTTACTTTGGGATCGCAGAAAATAGGTCTAAAACTTAATGACACAGAGAAAATGACAGAATTATTAAAATCAAAAAACAAGGTTGTTAAGGTTTGAACCAGATAGAGACACACATGGCGAGAGTGTGTTCCAATAACACACTCTCTGTCACCATGAGGTGAACTCATCTCCACAACCACAAACAACGGGTCATTACAGACCCCAGAAAAATGCTCCAATCTCCCATTACCCACCCAATCATCTCTCTCTCCTCCTCTCTCTCAATGACTCTGTTTTGAGGATGGGAGTCAGTGCTTGATGATGTGAATGAAGAGGCATTGTGTTACTGTCAGACTAACTGCAGCTCTCTGCCAGGCAAAGAGAATTTCATTCCCAAGCCAAGGGTGAAAAAAGAAATGCTTTTACAGCCAACGTATAGCAAGGTCTGTGAGATGCAAAAAGTTGAAAGAAAGAGATAAGTTGATGCGCCGTGCGATATAAGGCTAATTTGCGTTTCTTCTTATAGTTGCATTAGAGTCGATGCAGGCCAAATGACATTCTATCCAAACTAATTGTTTGGATACATCAGAGCCTCTTGATTTGAATTTCAGTGATAAACAAAGTGAGCTAGAAGGGGCGAAAGTGAGGTAAGAGATAAACAAGATAGATTGTGAAACAAGAGAAACAAGAGACACTGTGTTGAGGCCAAATTTAGCTGCTCCCTTTCATTTGTGGAAGTAATTTACGTTTTTGCATACGCGATAACAAGCCGATGAAAACTCAGCACAAATAAGTCATCAATTGTGCTCTACAAGAATGCGGGGAAAGAACAGATAACTGTGGCGTATTAACAAAACACATAAAATCATTACAAATTTTGTTTACGTTGCAGTGCAATTGGTGACATGGATATACACTGTATAATTGTTTGTTGCTTTTTATAGTAATTTCACAACTTGAAATTGTGTTCGTAAAGCGATGCTGGGTAGCTGTGAACCTGTAACATCTCTGCAGATATTGGTGTCATGGCACCTTGTGCGTCATGTGAGGTTTGCATTTAAGAGATACAAATAAAAGGGAACAAACATACATATTCTAAGATCTGGGAGATAAACTGCAATGTAATAAAAACACTTTTTTTTGCCAGCTGTAAAATTAAAGAAAAATGTACAAACACCGATTTGCTTTAGCATGCCTCATTGGGTTCATCTAAGAACTCCAAGCTTGCCTTCATCATTCCACAGAACACAAAGAAGATATTATGAGGAGTGTAGGTAACTGTCGACCATGCACATGCAGTGGTTTTGTCCACAATAGAAGTGAATGGATGCTTGGTTATCAACTCTCTTCAACATATCGTCATCTGTGTTCTGCAGAAGAAAGAAATCCATACAGGTTTGAAATGAAGAATTTTTCATTATTAGGTGAAATATCTCCTTAAGTGTAATTGAATGTGGGTAATCCTGGACCAAAGAATAGATGAACGGCTCGGCCTAGTGAGATACAACAGTTACAAATGTTTGGTTGTTATAGTAAATGAGATTTAAATGAACTCCGCTCTGAGGTAAGAGTAAGAATCGACTGAACTGCTCTTCAAACATACATATCACACACACAAAGAAAAATGATCTCTCGAGGGAACATTAGTAGCACTGAGTTAGACGCGACACATTCATATGTGCATGCAGCGCTGGTATTGATTGCGTGTGCCACTCGGCACGCGATGATTAGTGATCCGTGGTGAGCGTGTGCGAGTTGCATCGTGTTAAAAATATAGACGAACTTAAAGCTTTGTGGAGAATATTGATTTAAGACTTGCAGCCGACAGCGGAAAACCTAACAAAACTGAGCGAATGAAAATAAATGTCAATGTAACATCGATGTAAGGACTAAGTTAACTTTGTGATGTGGTTCTTAGACACATACACCTTAGAAGATTCAGCTTTAAATACAACAATGAGCTTCACATACACACGATTGAATACAACATGAAAAAAGTTCTATTCTGCCTTGTGACACTGTTTATAGACTTTAATATGTGTCAAACCTTCATGCCCAAGCTGTGCAAAAAAAATAGTTAAAGCTTCAATATACATGTCTATTAAACTGGATTATTATTTTGATGGCGATGTCTGGTAATGTTCTATTTAAAGAAACAAAATTGTTGAAGACATTTCAGGTTTAAAGATTTATATGGTAGCCTTCCTTGAGAACCATGTTGTTCTAGAACAACAAGGAACTGTGTTTACAAGGTACCAGATTGAAATAACAAGCACTTTGGGAGATTTAAATTTTTTTTTTACCAAAGTTTGTCAGGTTCTGGGCATCAAATCTTTGACAGGTGTTTAGAGTTAGTTTGAAATACTTTGTAAAGTCTCTCTATGCAAAACTCTACGTATATTCTGCTTTGTTTTTCAGTTCCTTCATGAAATAGTCTGTGCTTATTACTTTTGGACAGACTGAAATAGTGACGTTGAAACAGCCGAAACACATTTTATACTATTCAACACAGTTGTTTGGGATGACTGACGCAGCATTGTTTATTTGTATTTCGTTGCATGGCGGTCTATTATTTGTGCCGGCTAAAATTCTCAGTAAATGACAAACTGGCTGTCGCACATGTCATTCAGATGTTATATTTCTTTTTAAGCTGGCAGTCGAGGCCAATATGATCCAATGCTTTGGCCATTTCACAGAACTATATGTGATATCGCCTGTGCATTTCGATTTTCTTTACAAGTTTCTAAAACAACCCCTCCTGAAAACACAAACACACACACACACACGCACACACACACACAGACAGACAGACAGACAGACAGACAGACAGACAGACAGACACACACACACACACACGATTATCACACCATTTCTTTAGTCTCAAGTTATTCATAGCTAGTTATAAATACTATGACATATCGAAACGTCTTCGGTATCTTTTCTCTTGATGAAACTGAAATCAGTGAGATTCAGTTGAATATTTCATCACCAGTCTTTTTCTCTGCCCTTTAAAGACTCTGCAGCTTGGTATATTGAGCTTGATTTTCTGTGAAGGTGTATATTTGGGACACGCTATGTGTGTTGTTTTATGTCAGAAAGTAAGAGAGGTCAGTGACAGAAGGTTATCCGTGATGACTATGCTAATGGTGGCGAAACGGCGTTTAGAAACCGTTAACCCTTCCTCATCCCACTGAAGCGCACATCAGAAATGGATAAAGAGGGTTGGAATTGAAGACAGGGAGGAAAGTCATTGTATAATGGGGTGAGCGGCTGTAGTGTGAAGGTGATCTGGAGACTGATGTGGCTGGTTTGGTGGGGTAATTGTCCCGTTTCAGGTTCTAGGTCATGTTAATTACGTTTGTAATGTCATCGGTGTGTGCCAACCGGTGGATAGCCCAACACCAACTGCAACCAAAAACAGTGATCAGGTAGTTCACATAATGCATATACAAAAATAAATCTTGAGTGTGGAACAAACATATTTTGGCAGAAATGTTTTGCATGTCATATTATTACAAGCAGTGGTTCTAGAACGTTTTGTTTATCGGTAAGATTGTTGAGTTTTAAAAAACACTATGTCAATTCTGTTGGCTAGTTGTCTTTGACGGCCAAACATGTGATACATTTCACATAATTTCACAGCTTTGGATCCGTCTTACCACCACAAGTTTAAGAACCCCTAAAATATAGAAATACCAAAACATAAGTAAATAGTAAATTATTATGTCAACTCAGTAATTATTAAATTATTTATCAACAATGTCATTGTAAAACTTAACACTTTCTTCTCCAAAAAATATTTTAAGCTCCATTCCCTTTTAGTTTTAACATTATGAAAGTAAGCAAATAAGGGCAAAAGGAAGTAGATTATTTTCAAACATAATTTTAAATGTTAGCGAATGTAATGTATAGTAAGTGTTTCACGCTTGTTTTTACAGACCAAAGTGGGTCAAGAATCAAGCCCTGCTGGTGAAATAGCCGACCTGGCAGGTAAAGGGATTTGCCTGATTTGTGTATTATTCAAAGCACTTCACAATTTGCTCAAGTGTGGCTTCTTTTTTTTACTAATCAGAGTGTTTGGTACAGAGAGAGAGAGGGAGCAAAAAGACAAAATCAGCGGGAGGGATGAGAGCATCTATGAGAGGCGAGTCATTATTCGTATCCTGCTCTTGATCTCAAGTAGGAAATTATAATTCATCATGTCTGACCTTTGATCTTCAGGTGGCATGGATGAGAGAGTAAGAAGGATGACAAAGCGCATTTGTTTAATTTTTTCATTGATTTTAATTGACATTAAACAAGATTATAGACATCAATAGGGGGCCTGTGACACACTTGGTTAAAAAGTGACAAGGTTTCATTCTTTCCTACCCAATAAAGCAGTGAATGGAGAAAAAAAAATGTCAGTATACACATACATATATGCATGCGTGTGATATATATAGTCTGTTTATTCACATTCATATGTATGCATGCAATGACAATGGAGACAGAAAGCTTAAGTGGGAGTAGTGGGAGGGTGAAATCTGAAAATGTCACAAACCGGATTCAAACTCAGGTTGCATACACATAAACGTCATCCTGCAACATGTTGAAACACCAGCACTACCCTCCAGGTCACATCTGAGATGTCTAACTTGCATTTTGTCATAGCTTTGTCTGTCTCCACCAGACTATTGGGATGCAAATAGCTGCAGTGTCTTGACAGTGCTATTTACATCTATATCCACAGTTCTCCAAGTTGTGACTTTATTACAACAATGTTGTGAGTTCAAAATCAGAGCATTTGGTGATACAAGGAAACAATTGTTTAAAATGTGAAATAATCAATTCTCAAGTGATCCTTTTAACAACTTTTCATATTGATGCAGTCAGAATAAAATTGATGAGCTTTTTGGCACATCTGTTTACTTCCCCTCAGTGACCTTTCCCTGACCTTTCTGAAGGCAAAACAATTTGGCCAAATTAGGAGGCAGCCCATTTACAAACTGCACGGCACTCAGCCTTGATTTTTTTTCCGCCACCTCCTCTTTGGTAACCATAGAGAGTAGCAAGACTGCTGTGAAACGACATTATCGCTGTTTATTTTGCCTATATAGTTGTTTATAGAGAGAGATCTGCAGCCTCATGAGATTATCAACAGACACATCAAGATACAAGAGGCAAACTGTTTTGTTAGTCTCTGAGAACGAATACTCCAAGGATGGGATCATAGCATGGATGTGGTTTGTGTTGGAAGAGGGGTTTATGCACCCTTATAGAGAAACTTAATATAATCCCTTAGAAAATAAAAGTTGTTGTTTTATTTACTCACCCTCTTGACATTTCAAACATGTATGACTTACTTTGGTCTGAAAACACAAATGCTAATTTGAATAATATTGGTAAGCAAATATTACTTTCACTTCAATTGCATGGATGCAACAATCTTCAAAATGTCTTTGAGTTTTGCAGAAGAAAGAAAGCAGAACTTAGAATTTTCAAGAGGGTGAGAAACCCATATGAATTTCAAACATCATAAAGAACTTATGAATTTGAAACCTTATAGCCTTTTATTCATATGCATGCATAAAATGACAATGCAGCCGGAGTGCTACAGCGGGAGAAGTGATGAACTCTGAAACATTCACAAAGCAGATTCTAACTCTTTTTTTTCTGTAAAAAAATAGAAGATATTTTGACCCATGGTTCCCTTACTAATGTATGTACAAAAAAACAATGCAAGTCAATGGTGACTAAAGTTTAAGTTACTGACATTCTTCAAAATGTCTTCCATTGTTTTCTGCAGAAGGGAAGGTAATACAGCTGTGAAATGTTAAGAGGGTGAGAAATTATTATGAATTAAAAATATCATAAAATACGTATGAATTGAAACTTTATAGCATGTTTATTCATTTATAATTATGCATGCAATAACACTGAAGACAGAGAGCTACAACTGGATTTTTATTTGGGGTTGTACAAAAAAACTAAAGATGTTGGTAACCACAAACTATTGGTCCCACATTGGCCACAAAACCAATGCAAGTTATTTGGGACCAAAGACTTTTGTGCACTAAATTCTTCAAAATACCTTCTGTTATGTTTTGCAGAATAAAGCAAGTACTACAGCTGTGAAATGTCAAGATGATGAGATTTTCATATAAATTACATCATAACATACTTATGAATTGTCGGTTTATCAGGTTAAGAAGAAAGAAGAGATCTTAGCTGTTAATTGCCATTCTTGATTTCTGCCTATCAGACTCACTTTGATAAAATTAACAAATGACATTCTGCGTTTATGAGAGATGATTCATGTGATGATAGCAATCTTGGTGAAATGTGAGTGGCAGTCTTTAGATGCCTCAACCGTCCACCTCTCCACCCCATAATGCATCTGACTGACTCACTGGTGCATCATATTTAATTACAGATATTTTCTCTCTCACAAACATTGTTTGTTCCATTTTCCTTTCCCAGTATATCTTTCATTCAAAATTCTGCTTCCGCCGGCATCCCTTGTTCAATAATGCAGCGTTCTGGTCCATTGGGACGCAGCTTTTCTTCACGAGGTGACGGACTGGCAGGATATGAAGACATGCACACAGAAGCGTCTTTAAACAGCAGCGGCCATACGCACATTGACATATGCTGCCGAGAATGAACGCCACATCTGAAAGAGAGAGAGAAAATAGGGGGAAAGGATGGAATAGAGAGAGTGGGCAGATGGCATTTCACATCGAGTTATGGGTACGTGGCATTGCAGAAAGTCCCTATTGTTGACAGAGCTCGGTTTGAAAGGGTCGACAAATCACTTAGGGAGAGAGTAAACAGCTTTTTAAGAGGAATGATGCAGATTTGTGCTGACACAAAAATAGAAATGAGAGAGCTTGTGTGTGTTTGTAAATGGGACAGTTCCATGTCGAAGTCCTAAGAGAGGTTTTAATTATGGAGAAAAGGCATTTTTGTTCAGATGATATACGCCGTATCTTGTCAGGTCATGTGCTTTGTTATTTACAATCATATGCATAGTTAAAAGCTACTTCTGTCCATTACTTCTACTTAAGATGTTTAGATCTCACGACAGAAATGTTCCTTATATAGAAAAATGAAAACAAACCAATTAGAGAAACATTTCATTGCGGATTTTATTAATGGAGTTTTGATATTTTGTCATCACACATTTCAAACCTGTGTGACTTTCTTTCGCAAAACACGAAGGAAGATATTTGGAGAATGTTGGTAACTGGCACCCCATCCACTTGCATTGGTTTTGTGTTTATACAACAGATGTGCACGAGAACTTTTTTTTAATATTCTTCATTTGTGTTTGGTGAATTAAAAAAGTCCTAGTTAAACATTTAATCTTGATAAATCTAATCGTGTGTCATGATTCTCTTCTAGTGAAGATTTGTGTTCCTACCTCCACACCACCATTCCTACAGCCAGCGTACTGTCAAATAAAAGAAAAAGCCTAAAATATTTTAATAATTTCATCTTCATAATATTCAGGCCACAGATACGTAAAGATAAACATATGGTGCATGGTTATTTCATAAGTTGATAATAAGGATTTATGTAGAACACTCAGGTGTAGTAACACCAGGCGGTTCTCTCATACATCACAGCGTGATTAACTGTGTCATCCTCAATGGTCCGACCTTCATGGGGGTAAACCACCAAACACATGAACAGACCATAATTGGGGTTTAAATTAAATATTGAAGAATACCCCACGGACGCAGCCCTGTAAAACAACCTCACATTTGTGCTCACTGTTGCCCGTGTGTGTTTACTTGTGTCTGTTAGACAAGAGAAAATGTCTTTTTCAGAAGTTAGCAGCACAGTTGGTGGGTTTTTGTCTGGAAGGAGTTTGTGTATCTTGTTTGTATCAGTTGGAGCTACACTGGGATACTTTGTTGTGCGTGTGTGTGTGTGCTTGTGTTCCCAAATGGGAGGAGCAGTAGAGGGGAGACAGATGGTCTATCTCAGGACCTTCCAAATGTAGATTAAATATTAAAGATTTATTTGAAATCTTCATGATGATATAAAAATAGATTGATCTGGAATGAGCGAACACCTGTTTATGGCCTGTTTGCCTTATAATACACACCGACATGTGAGAATGACTGTGAGAAAGAAAGAGACAGAGGGTGTTTTAAACTATATGAAGCTCAAGATCCTATTCACAGAAGGTAGATGTCATTCTGTTCATCTAGATAATTATTTCTTATAAGTCTAGCTTATAATCTTTTGCAATGTTCAGTCCCTGAACATTGATGATGAAATCTGCCCTAGGTATATTTTATCATTCAAAAGACTGGAATATTTTGGAATATTAACTTTGTCTTGGATGTTCCATCTAAACTTCCCGAGGAAAATGATTAGAAACACAAACGATAAAATTGTTCATGCCTAGGAAGCATAAAATAAAATATATACAGCACAGATATTTGAGAGACAATGATGATGTATTGAAGTCTCTCTTCACTTTGTAGATTTTGCATCATGGCATGCAGCGTTTGAGACATCACTCCTTAATTTGCTTTCCATTTAAAGGGATAGTTCACCCTTCATGACTTACAACTTTTTTGTTAACAGAAATAAATGGTACATCTTTAATTATATTATACACTATATGTACAAGTCCAATGCAAGAAACAAGGTAACAACTGTACCAAAATATCTGCAAAAGAAAGGCCCAAAGAATTGAATTACAAGAGGGTAAGTAAATGATGGCAGAATTAAAAAAAATTTTGTGATGTCTTATTTGAGATTTTTCTCTTTAAAGATTGGCTTAGACCACGCCTCAAAATATCATTTTGTTCTTCACAGGCAAAAAAACTATTTAGAACCGAAAATGTGTTACCACAATGTGGAAATATGTAAAACTTTTAGTTATATTCTGCAAGGCTGCAAAGCTATTTAAGGTCTAAATAACACCCGTCCATTCGAACAGTACCTGGGTATGAGTGCTTCCAAATGCAGCCGGACGCGGTTTACTTAATGCCCTAGCTCGGTTGGAGGGGGGGGGGGCAATGACGTCATTTATGTGACAATCTGAAATAGGAACAGGGGCTAGTGTGAGTACACCCTAAAAGAAAACTATTGGCTACATCTGGGATGTTTTTAAACGGAAACTGTCTCCCAGCGGGGAGCCAAACCTGGCAGTTAGCACATGTGCATTTACACACAAAAAACAAACATGAATATAACAGCAGAAACACCGGCCCAAGCAGAGCTGTCTACAGAAGTGTTAAAGTTAAATGGCTTTATATTCAGTGAGAATAGAACCGTTTATATCAATACCAATCCCAATTATAGAACCAATTTTAATAATGCATGTGCATGTAAACAGGAGGTTACATTTCATCATCTTGAAATGTAACTGCATGCAACATCAGAAAATCATCAACTTGATTTAAATATGCCATGCACAAAATTATGATTTTAATAATGATTATAAACTATAACAGTTTTTTCAGTTCATTAATTTTTATAGTGCTCTTTGAAATGTATTTAGTTTAACATACTTATTATAAAGATTATTAAGATTACTTTACATGTATACATGCACATTTAGAAAGTTTTGTATTCTGATGCTGATCTTTCTAAGTTTAAGTTGTTTTAACAATTACTGTATTATACATGATAAAGTGTACTCTTTCTGATTTTATTTTAACAACTGATGTGTTTTGCCTAATTGGCAGTATTTAAATGTAAATGCATTCAACAGAATACATTTTTATCACAATCAGTTTTCAGTTATTACTGAACTACTTTATAACTTGTCAACATACTCATAATTAAAAGTTTCAAGTTATGCCGCGAACGTATGCCTCTCAACATCGGACTGCATCCACTTGCAAGCACACCAAGATATGCTTAAATGAGCACAAGATTTATGCACCGGAGCAATCTGTTTTGGTGATTATTTTGCTGTGATGATCCTGTCCATAGTCCTATGGGAAAGATTTTGACATTTTAAGTTGTGAGCATGTCTCTGTGATTGACAAGCTAGCTCTTCATCTATCATCATGAACACGCAGACTTCTCTTGCTGCTAGTTACAGCACACCGGAATCAGGGGTCTAGGAGCTTACGTGCGTGTGCGGAGCTCACAGGGGACCACATTGTTTCCTTACCTTGGGGATGCTGTTTTCCCAAAGGAGAGTGTTTCTCAGATTCTTTGGGATGAAAAACCACACGTCTTATTAGAAACTAGGACACCCACCCCCCAAACGCTGCAACCTTGCGCGGGTTCAACTTTTGTTGCATAGGCTTGCGATGTTCATATGAGGCAGTAAAACACTGTCAGCTGCAGGTAGGAAGCATCTCACCACCCACACACACACACACACACACACACACACACGCACACACACAACAATGTCTGAATGTCCTCAAGTGAGCAGAAAGGTAATATATGGTGACAATAGCACCCAGCAGGCCTACTTGCAAAGTTTTCTCAGTGTGAAATCTGAAGTATAAGAGAGATTAAGAAAAAGCCAGCTGGGTGCGGGCCTCGCTTAAAATATTGTTCGGGCTCAACGGCTTCTCATATTATGTGATGGAATGATAGATCGGAAAACTGACGCCTTTTATTGCTCCGTCCGAGAGAGGAGGCTTGTTAATGTGACCTTCACACACACACACCTGAGAGTCAACACTAATGTACTTTCAGTGTCCGTGGGGAAGCTGTAACTTCTTACTCAAACATTTTCCCTCTCTCTCCCTCCGTATCTTGCGGTCTGAGTGCCAATGGTCAGTGGTCATCATGACCTTCAAAGTCGGACCCTCAGGCCCTCACAGCTGCCCAAGATCCAAAATAGGAGCGAAGGCGGACCTGTCATTCAAAGCATACGAATGAGCGACGCGTAGAAATCCACACGATCGCTCACAAAAACCTTTTCTTGCCTGTAAGTGACAGTCAACTTACCGTGTGACACATTGGTGATTAATAATGCATTTCTTTCCTCTCCCGTCCGCCTGCACATACTTATTTTCAAGCTTTCTAAATATTGGTGTAGCGGTAGGACGGATACAAAGGTAAACGGCCTTACTTTGTAAGGCTGAATAATTGATGGCGGAGTGTTGAATCCAGTCGGATCGCTGTAGAAGGTCTTACAGTCATGCTGGTGCACTCGCCATCGCCACAGGGCTCGTATTATGTATGCAGATTCGGTGAATTGCTGCCGGCCAGAGAAACACTGATTTTTAATTGATATATTAAACAGACAAACAGATTGCACAACCCCAGGACATGAACAAAACAGTCTTGCAAAACAGTCCCGTGAGGTACCTGCGCCTGCTCGCTTTTTCTCCTCTCGTAGATCGAGTTCAGTTATATTGCTTTCTGTTTAAGAAGGAAAATGAAGTGCTGTTTGTCATGTCGTATATTGACAAGCTTTTTTAACTTTTAGCTAAGCTTCATTATTAATATTGTTCATTTGAATAAAAATTAGTAGGACATTTAAATTGCTGTGATCTTAAAGGGATACTTCATCCAATATAAAAATGTCATTATTTACACACTTTTAAACTGTCTCAGATCTATATACATTCTTGTATATGTATACATGTTCTTTTGAATACAAAGAAATATATTTGGAAGAAGGCTAAGGCCTATAACCAAACAGTTCTTGGACCAAATTGAATATCGTAGTGGAAAAAGTTACATTGTAACAAATTACATTGCACAAAAATCCGATATCACAAAGTTCTGGGGTAATCCTGACTACCGTTGTCATTTGTAATTCATGGTTGTCTGTCTGATCCAAGAATTGTGTGGTTACAAGTATTATATATTTCATATGTTGTTCTCTGTGTTCAACCGAATAAAAATAGAGTGAACTTTCCCTTTTAAATGATGGTTATAGAACGAATTAATTATATAATCATTTATTCAACTTTACGCCATACAGACCTGTTTATTACTCTGTTATCTATATATCCCACAAATAATATACGGGGTCATTGATTTTCTGTTTGTTAACATTCTTCGGAATATTTTCTTTATTGTTTAGCAAAAAAGTCATACAGGTCTGTATTGAAAGAAAGGAGAGTAAATGTTTAAAAGAAATTTGCTTTTACAATATAAGTACACATTTCTCTGGTTTTAAACGTTATTTAAATATCTTCCTTTATTTTCCGCAGAAGAAAGGCATAGGTTCGACCTTATAGTGAGGAAAGATATATTTAAACTTTCTACTTTTGCCATCTCTTTTGAAAATATTAAATGTAAGGTTACATCATTCAAACAGTTTTTATATGCTTACTCTAAACTTGATGATCTTTTATGACTTTGATGATATTGTATTTACTTCAAATGCTATAGCATGCATTAGATCTTAATAATGTTTTTTTTTGTTTATGAGCATATGCAGAACGGATGAATCCTAGGGGTTTATTTTTACACCTAAAACTTGTGTTTTACCTGCAAACATCACATATTATTAAATAGAAAATCGCTTGTCAATTGGCACGGCCAATCACAGCGATGCTTAAAATCTACCAACATGAATGTACAAATGAAGATGTTACATAAAATTGCCATTCTTAGTACCAATGGTTGCCAATCAGCGTGAATAATTAAAATATGGGTCAGTGATAAGCGTTTGAGTGGCTGGCCTTAGCAGGATGGCAGAGTTAACATCCTCTGAATAGACGGTAACGCATCGAACAATCCTTCATTCTGAAACAACATAAACAGCGGGCACTTATATATGCCAGGCTTTTATACCCTGCCATGCTTTGAAAGATGGTGTGATATTTAACGCTTTTATCTCACAGAAAGGCAAAGGCAGACGGTATTTCAGTGTTTCACCTTGAGATGGATCGTGGGCCTGTTTTAAGGTTAAAGAGAGACGAAAAGAAAAGGATGAAGGATGAGAAAAATGAAACCAAAATGAGACAGGAGACTGTTACTGTCTCTATTTGCGGTATTTTGTTTTAATGGTGAGGTTTATTCTGCGTTTTCACACTTCAGATGCGATGTGGAAATTACGCATTGGAAATCTCATTAACTACCTTCTCTGTGTGTTGACATTTCATTTGCATCAGGCAAGTCGCACCACATTGTGGATTTCACACTCCATCCATCTCATTTCCTCCTCAGATATGTCTTTTGGCTCAAAAGGAAATAATGTATAACATTCATTTCCCTAGTCCTTTATTAATGCACAAACAAAATCACCAATTATAATATAGCTTTTTTCATTTGCTTTTGCCTCTTTCCCCCCTCCTCTTTTTTGTTCTTCTCCTAGACCTCTTTGTCAACATACTTCAGAAAATTAATTACTTGGTTAAAGTCTGATGGCTTGTTTTACACATTCTGCAAATCATTTTTGATTAGGCTTGGGGATCTAGAACTACTTCCTCTTGAAAATAAAATAAAACAGCAGATGTAAATGATTTATGACTCATGAGACCTATATACTGTAAATGTAATTAAAGACTCATATATGTAGTTAATGATGCGCATTAGAAACAGTTTTGTTGCATGTTTACACACAAACTAAGTAAATGCATTTTTTAATATGCATCATTAAACACACACCAGAAAATTAAAGCATATAATAAATACATGCTTATTATTAATAAAAGGTGGGATTTAAAAAACTATTAGTGTGATGCCAGCTTCAGTTGTTTAAGGAATAGTTCACACAAAAATAAAACCTTTGAGCTATTCCAAATCTGCATAAATTTCTTAGTTTCGACAAACACAAAGAAAGATATTTGTAAGAATGCGTATAACCAAACGTACATTGGACCAAATTTCACGACCATAGTAAAAGACTCGATATTTCTTAAGTTACCATTCTTTGTCTTCTACCGAAATGAAAGACTTGTTTGTTTCTACAATCCACAAACTAAAGAGTGAGTAATTCATCACAGATTTTTCATTTTGGGTGCACTGTCCCTTTATATGAAAGTATCCAAAATCATACCAAAAATTGTTCCATGATTTCGATGCCTGTTCTTGTTTACATACACACATTAGTTGTTAACACAAACCGGACAAGCCATGTAAAGCAGTTGTATTTTTGATATGTTAGTGTGTAAGAAAAAGTCATGGATGCTTATGATTAGTGCAGATGCAGCAAGAGTGACACTCAAGCTGGCATAAGGTGCATTTGTTTGTGCCCTGGCTTTCGCTAGCGGTGCCCTGGATGGCTTGTAAACAAGCTACGCCATAGATTCAAATCAGTAGCGGAGATGACGTGAATATCTGACAATGCAGGTGATGTGTGTCTCCGCTCACCAGCCGCCTGTTCATTTTATACGACACAATTACTTTATCCTCACCTCTCCTGTGGCACCACTGTGCATCGAGCTCCGAGCAATATGAATCTGGTACTAATGAAGGGTATGCGGGTGATGCTCACACCTATGAATAAAAACACATAGCTGGGGTTAAAAAATACAGTATACAGATTTCTGCGACAATTTTATATTTGAAGCCAGGCGTTCGGAATCAGTCATCGAAATAAGACAAATAAAACCGGTCAGTAATGGAAGGAATAATTTCAACAAGCATTAAAGTTGTAAAAATTTAAGACTGAGGCCATAAAAAAGACAGAGAGAGAGAGAGAGAGAGAGAGAGAGGGAGAGAGAAGGCTTGATTAAAATGATGAAAGCAAGACAATGTTAAAATGTGAGGAAGAGACAGTGGATTAAAGTAGAGCAAATTAAAAAGGGGGTAAAGATAATGTTAAGGAGAAAGAGAGACCCATAATCACAACTGAGATCACTTTTATATCTCAATTGTGTCTTCTAGATGGAATGAAAAGCAAGGACTTGCTCAGGTGTAGTTGAAATAGAAAAAAAAGATTTTTTCACACTCCTAGAAATTAAGTTAAAGAAATATGTGATGCGTTTAGCACATTTATCTCTTAGCTCTGTGATCACTTTTCCATAGCAACAAATAGTCTGGTTTGGTTTGTTTTTAGTGCATATTTCAGTGCTTAGGCTTCCAAGCCATGTGAAACGTGTGAACAAATGCAAATGAAACACACTTTTTGAAAAAAAATGTCTACACTGTAAAAAAAGTTTCATGTGGCTTTATGAATATAACAAAACTTAAAATATATATAAATTGAATAAAATATTAAATGTATTTTTTGTGAAAATCTTAAAACAATTGAGTAAAATCCATCAGTTAATTCCTTTAAAGTATACTGATGTTTTTATTTAAGTAAATGTAATGAAAATATCAATATCACAATATCAATATTTTTGGTGAATTCAAATAGAAATATTTGAGTTCCGGTTTACTTAAATTTTTTAAGTACAAAAAATGCAAAATTTAATCATTATAAACAGTAGATTAAGTATCTTAAGTTTTGTTGTGTATATAGTTTTTGTAAATTACATTGCTTATTTTTAACAGTCTTGTAAGTGTATACAAGATATTTAAACTTTTAAGCACTGACTTCTATAACAAAGAGGAAGAACACAGCAAGTCCAATGTCCTCTTCATATTCTGCCCTCTTTTCGGAAGTGTGTAGCACATATCTGCCGCCACCATCTGGGACTTCCTGATCCAGAATTCAGTGATTCTGTTTCGGCATGTAACCAAATCTGTCTCTCCCTCAATCTCGCGCTCTCAAAGCATGCGGATCCCATTCGGAGTGGAACGAATGGGATTTGAGTAGTCTTTGATCTTTATTTTCTGATGATGCCATCTGTGTTCGTGGGCACTGGTGAGCGTGCATGTCAACAAGCACCAAGCATTGAACCTGAAATGAGAGTAATTACGCATTGAAGCCACATACACGCATGCCTCGTGAAACTATATCCATGAAGGTTAGATTGGAATGCTATTATAGACTGTGCACAAAGCGGCTGATAGAAAATGCAGCAATATTCTAGTAAATGGGGGTGATGGGGTTGAATTGTTTAATATGTAACAAACTTTATTGACTGTAATATGCTTAATAGGAGTATTATTGGATTTTTGCTCTTTGGGATCTCCGTCTTTGTAATTTGATCTTCATAAGCTAGTTTATTTTTGATCTGAAGTTCACATTAACAACTTAAATCTCCTGTTATTTGTGGATCAGAATGCAGTTTTTGAAAACCAAACATTTTAGTGTACAGTGCAAAAAGAGTTGTTTGAATAACTAAATTTTACTATGGACACCGGTTCTACATGAATGAATGAAGTTTTTAACATATATTTTATGACATTTTAAGAGGAATTTGATTAAAATAGATAAAAAAATTAGTTTAGATTTAATTGACTTTTTGTTTCTGAGTATTTATCAATTATTAAACACGCAGAACACAAAAAAGCCAATTCATGTTCATGTATATAAATTGTTGAAATTTTGTCTTCTAATGGAAACAAGATTATTATAAAATATGAACATTCAGGTTTTCAGGGTATGTTCT
This sequence comes from Triplophysa yarkandensis, assembly GCA_033220385.1. Taxonomy (NCBI): domain Eukaryota; kingdom Metazoa; phylum Chordata; class Actinopteri; order Cypriniformes; family Nemacheilidae; genus Triplophysa; species Triplophysa yarkandensis. Next base: position 10,082,959 of record CM065667.1, on the reverse strand, counting down.
ATGGGATCAAAAACACAAATCCTAGGTATGCATATTGAAGCAATCTGCTTCACAAACACTGCAACATTCAACAAGTTCTTCATTGATTCATAACAAAGAACTCAATATGTTGTAATGTTGTGAGGAGAGAGTGTATATAAAGAGTGCAATGTGATTCTTGGCCTTCGTTTGCATGTGATCCTAATTTATAAAATTTCATTTTCACATCTCAAGAAGCTTTTAAGATGCCCTCCTTTTCTGTGCACCATCTCCGCCCACCCGTTCAATCTCTCCCCAGCTGGGCCGCTCTGTTTCCTGCGTCCCACTTATTCAATTGCCATAGCGATTCGTGCTTAATAAGAGAATCTTATGGGTCCAAATACACATCAAGAGACCAATTAAAAAGGAATTAGAATTTAAGTATAAAATAAAATTTTGAGTATTTGAGTAAACGAAAGTCGAGTATGTGCAAGCGTTGGCAAGGAAAGGGGAAGTCATGGCCAGGGGAAGTCGTGGCCTAATGGTTAGAGAGTTTGACCCCTTAATCTAGGGTTGGGGGTTCAAGTCTCGAGCCGAGAATACAATGACTCAGGTGCCCTTGAGAAGGACACCGAACCCCTAACTTGTCTCTGGGTGTGTGTTCACTGGTATGTGTGTTCACTGCTCCAGGTTTGTGTTCACGGTTGGTGTGGGTGTGTGCACTTTGGATGAGTTAAATGCAGAGCACGAATTCTGCGTATGGGTCACCATATTTGGCTGTATTTCACATCACTTAAAACTAAGGTCTACACCCTGAAGAGCAGTCAGTTTTCTTAATGACACAAATGACGTAATACATAGAAAATACTGTTTCAATAAGTGGGTCAGGTTGCTGTTATGGATTAGATGGAAATTTCCTTCTAGCAAATTCAAAACAAATTTTGTTCATATGAGTGTTAATATTTCTAATTTGCCTAAAACTCAAGACCTGGTGTTACCAAATGTTACCATGAGTTACTCTTAGTTTGGGCTGATAGCAAATAATGGTGAAGGAAAAGTCCACAAGCAACAACAAAACACCAAAAGAAATAACAAAAATATTATTTTGGCTTAGGCAATATCTAAAAATTATACAGTTATATTAACTTAGTAAAATCTTAGAAACTATCTTATAAATTCACAAATATTTGTATGTATAAGCAATAACAACATATTTTACTTTAAATAATTAAACATATATTTGTAGCGTACACCTAAGATTTAGTTGAATTTAAAGAGATACATTTAGGTTAATCAGATTTACTTGCTTTGTTTACATATAAACACAATTTTAATAGTATGTATAATTAATTTCAAAGCTTTTGTTTTGTAAAAATTGTTTCACAAAAATTCACAGTCAATTTTTTAAGGGTCCAATCTGCAGTCTCTAATCTACATCAACCATCGCATAGATTAGCATGTCCGTCAATCATCTGAGTCCAACCAGGGCATAGAGCGTTTGGAGGAATAGATATGAGGGTAATAATAATAGGAAACAATAGGTAGTATGATCATCAGGTTGAAATCCCTGGAAATTTGTTGGAGTGGAGGCTGAACTGGAGAGGCTGTGATTTTTACCCAAAGTGGAGTTTTGGATGGCTGGTGTTAAATTCACTAGAGTGGTGCTCCGGCAGCATGCACGAAAGAGAAGGGGCACAGAATTTCAGACCACCCCCATGCTTAATTGGGCCTGCCTTCGTTTGACACACATCAAGTATTAGGTTAAGTACCTTTTATGGATAATTGGAAAGTGTAAATTGACTGTAATTGTGCCTGCCATGGCTATTATGGCCATTTGTAACCTCACTTACGCAAATTAATTTAAAGACCCTCTGGATTGTTCTTTGTCCCTTTATTAAGAAAAGTAAGAAAATAAGACAAACATGTTATATACTGTTAGGTTTTTTCCTATACATTTTTTGTGCCAGGTAAAAAACACTGGACTGAATAGAAAGAGTGGGTGAGTTGTGTACGTGTTAAAAGCTCTCACACTAAATTAACCGCAAATTGCTGTGGCCTAAGTGTTTTTGGCAATAGTTGTCAGGTGCGTTAACTCCTACCTGTCAGATGTTTCGAAACGTGTTGATCGTTCCTGTGAATTGTTGAATCCAAAAAACGTTCTCGGTAAATAATAGGCCCCAGTAGGCGTTAAAGTGAACGTAACATTGTATTTTAACCATTTATCAGCATGTTAATGTAGAAAAGCAAAGCTTTCAAATTCACAGTAACATTTTATTGAAAGGCCACTTTACAAAATACAACGTCTTTGAGATGAAAGAAGATTGACAAAAATAACCACCAAAAATTGCTTAAACACAGACATACATTTAAGTGGTTAGGGAAATGACTCCTGTCCACTGTGAAATTAAACACACAGTGTTTCTTTGTGTTTTTCTCCACACTTTTGACCTTGTTCTTCAATTCTCTTGCACTTTTTTGCTCAGCTGAAGATAAAAAATAAACAAATAATGAAAACCTTTCAGCTCTGTGCAGATCTGAATCAATGGAAGATTAAAAATAATCAGAAAGGGAGTTATTACACCGCAGCCATCAGCGTTTCTTAGGGAAGCATTCCACTTCTGCCTCAAAGGAGTCAACAGACGCAATTAAGCTAGGTCAAAGCAAACAACAGCCATTCAGAACACAACAATCTCTGACAAAAAAAGATAGAAAATAACATTTTTAATATCTGTGTTGTTGACTCAAGACAGCCAGAGCAAATTGAAACTTTTGCTTAAGTCTCCTGTGTCTCAGATATTTCTCCTGAGAAGAAGACTTGGAAATTCATTGTGTCTTATGTCTCAACAAGAGTTTCAGAAGATACACTCATGGGAAAAAATAAAAGACCATTTAAAATTTTAATTGAACCAGCATTTAGGTTATATGGTCATTGCAGTCATTTGTCTGCTGAATTTAAACAAAGTCAAACCATAGGAGTGACAAAGTCATCAAACAGCAATGGGAAAGACTAACAACAAGACATAAGACAACTGGGTTATGACATGAAATTAATTTCCTAAATACATATAGAAATAATACTGTTGCATTGCATTTAAGTTCTGAATAAATAGCTTTACAAGCTGTTTATCCAAATAAATGCAATTAAAAAGACTCTCAATATTGGTTGTAGAACAATTATTTCCCCTAAACAAATAGCTACAAGTTCAGAAAAAAATATGGTCTTTGATTTTTTTTCCCACTGCTATATATTTACTATTTCTCTGTTTTCCACCTTACACTACACAAAACACAACTGATATCTATCCTGACCTATAAGGAACTCTCTAAAAATAGTATTTTTCTGACTGAGGTCCCTTGAGAAAAGACATTGCCCCCTTTTTCTTGGTGTAATATTAAATTTGACGTTAGTTTGACTGCAACAAATGCATTTGTTTCCAGCCTACAAATAGTGTCATATCTCTTGTCCTCACTTCCAAACTCTTTCTTGAAGGTTTAAGACATCACACACATATTCAGACTAACCTCAAATATCGAGATATGAAGTAAAGGATTTGTTGATGCTCAGAGAGTTTCTGAGAAGTGAGAAATTCTTTATTCACCGACATCGTCACACACACATTTATTGAAGTGGAATTGAAGAATCCATATTTCTCAAAGCGTGGTTACCACACCTTCTGATATGGCGGTCTTCTCACCATGACAGAAGACCAAGAAATCCACCAATATTCTATTTAAGGTAAAATAATTAGAGCTTTATTGTATGACTTCAGAGCATACACAATGATCCACCGTTTTAATGCTGGACGTGATGTACTATATTGTATATATAAGTTAATGTATTTTTATTGATCATACACATGCTGCCGAAATCAGCCATTATTGAATTTTCCTCTTCTTTCACCAGACATAGGATCATTTAGCTGATCAATAATGAGCAGGCACATATGTAATTCATCTATCACAAGCAGGGATGGGCCTTCTCAGTTAGTATATGTTGACATTGACATTATGATTGAAATGTTATACAATTAAAAAGATCAATGACCACATTCTCCTACATGATTAATTCAGTAGATCTCCCATTGTTTTTTTATTTTTATGTATCTGGGAGCTGTTGGCTTACAATTACCAAAGCATTTGTATGCAGCATGTGTGTTGTTTTAGCACATCATTCACCACAAGAATTAAGCAAATCTTTGGCTGGTTGTAAGTGTTATATTGTGGGGAAAACCATAATCTGCCATATTTAACTGGAACTGTACAACATTACTCTCAGGTGAAACACTTTACACTCAAAAACTATGAATTTAAGTAAATATACTATTTAATCTTTGTATATATAAGTAAAAAAAATTATTAAAAATCACCATTGGTGCATATGTTGGTGTGTCTAATTTTGATCAATTATTGACAGAAAATTTTATTTAGTGGTCTTCAAAATATTTTATTTTGTTAATAAAACTGTTTAGTTTTGGGATATTGAGTAGGCCACATTAATTTATTTGTTATATTATGTGTAGGCTACCACTAAAAGACTAAAATGTCTTGATTTTGTAAATAATACTATTATTCAAGTTTTTTTTTACTTTGAATAAAAATGTGCATGTGACCAAAATATTATGAGTAAACAATGATCTCACAATATAAAGATTTTATTAGTTTTGTGACTTGATCATGAATTTGCCCCAATGCTTTCAAAGTGATTGTAGTCATGTGATGAATACAATGAAGATGAAGTGTTTGTGTTACAACAAGACGACACGAAGCAGATGCTTTCCCATCCTTCGGCTCAATCAAAGCAATCATAAATGACACTTTGAGCCTTGTTTTTTTCCAATGCATTTATATTCATGCAATGCTCACACACCTCGGTAACTCGCGAGCCACCTCAGCAGCTCAAGCTTTTATCGAATAAGAAAACCACGATCACTAAGTCCACTCAGCGTGACAGAATGCGTCAGTGGACGTTTACCATGTCGTCTCCACACGTGACCGTCTCGGCAAGCACTCCGGCACCAAATGCCCATTTAATGTGCACAAAAGCAATAACATAAGTAACAAATAACAGCACAAATGCACTTGAGCGCCCCCGGCAAAGAGAGCTTATCTGGGACTTCAGCAGAAAGGAGTTAACTTTGTCTGCTGTTAGGATGAGTCTGGCTACTTTATCTCTCTTATGCATTCATCTGTGCATGTTGCTTCAACAAGCATCATTTTAAGATAATTACAGTGGGTTAATTCGATATGTGCTTTTGCATGCACCGCTGGTTTGAGGGCTCTTATCTTGCCAGACCGCTGGGGTGAGTGAGGGGAGTGGATTTATGGCGAGACCCTGACTGTGTGGTTATAATACATTGAGCTTAATGTCCACAAAGACAATATGCCTGTTTATGTGTGACCTTTGCCAAAAACATCTTGAGTTATATCAACTCAATATAAAGTAATATCAATTATGGACAAACCCAACTGTTGGGTTCTAAAGTAACCAATGTTGGGTTGTTTCAACTCAAAATACTGAGTAGTTTTCACACACTAATGGGTTGAATATAGAGTATTTTACCCCAAGGTTAATTAAATCCAATGTTGGGTTAAAATAACCCAGCACTTTTTAGGTTGTATGTTTGCAAATCATATATCTAATTTTAATACACACAAAACTCTATTGTACTGTATTCTACATAAAATGATACTGTGTAATGTAAATAAAATTATGTACAGAAATAAGATAAAATTTTATTATGGATTGATTATAAAACCATAGTGATAATATTACGCTTGTCATCTAATATTTATCTCTGAAAAGGATTTTTTTACTTTTTTCACATGTTAGTGCTGTACTTCTGTAGAAGAGATTTGCTCTATAGATTTTTTCATGGCATTTTCTTTTGTGTAATAGAATAATCTTTGAAAATTAACAAATTTTTGATATTTTTGCAAAAATAAAATGCCAGAAGTAAAAGACTAATATGAGGATTTAAATGGACTACACTACAGTCACTCTGTATCAATGTCAACGCTACCACCAAAACTCTTTTTTTCAATGTGTCAATGTTTTATTATTGGGGAAATTTTATGCATGATGTTTAATGCTAATGTTTAATTCACCAACAAATAGTCTCTAGCAGTGCATTGTTGGCCACTGTCACTCTTATAGGGTATATCTTTTTGTGATTTCAAAATGTGACGATAATCAAATGGGAAAATATTTTAAGGTTTTGGGGACCAGAAACCTTATTTAAGGCATTTAACCGTAAACAAATTAACTATAGGGTAATGGGACAGGAAGTGCTAACAGTCTAACTCGCATAATGTTTTTCACACAAAACTGCATTAACTCTGGCGTACCCTGTTAGCGTTGCTAGACCCGTGTATCATTAGCCCAAAACCCGTTTCATGTGTTCAAATTTGCTACGATTTAGTCTGAAATCCAATAGCTTACAGGCAACCAATATTGCTACAACTTTCACCATGGCCTATATTAAATTAACAATAATGAATTCTCATGAACATGGAGTTGGAAATAAATTAAGGAATATTATTTACAGCTCATTAATGCCTGCAGCTAACAGGTGTGCGAGAGTGTGTTTTTATGTAAAAGTAGTTGGATACGGTCTTCCTAATCTTCTCAACTCGGCTGGACAGTGGTGTGGTCTCAGCTCTGAGCTTACCGAATCACACACCTGCTGTTTTGCACCAGCAACCTTGTAAAAAAAATTACACACTGCTACACTCTTAAAATGAACCCACCTGATCTCACATGCTCAACCGAAGACACACACACACACACACACACACACACACACACACACACACACACACACACACACACACACACACACACACACACACACTTCTTGGCTTGGAGAGGTGTCTTCTGTCTACTATCTTGAGAGATCAAACAGTGAGACCAAGTCTCATTTCTGTTCAGCTGGCTGTCTTCCCAGTCACAGTCTGCCAACTGCTTTAATGAAGTCCAGTAATTAAGCGAGACCCTGAGATCCGTAGGGCATGAGTTGGTGGTGTGTACATTCATGGCCTTATGGGTTGAATTTTTTGGTTTATACTTCCCCTTGTGTTCAACACAAAGCGGTCAACCCTCCCAAAGCCAGCGGTATTCCCAGACACTCCGAAGTTGAACTTCAAAGGACGAACATGCTTCAAACTCTTCCTCCCACCTTCTACATCTTTTGACTGAAGGCTGTTGCTACATTGTCTAAAAGTGCTGTAAAATCACGGACTCCACGGGGCCTTTGTCTTCACACTAGGTTTCACTCAAGAATGCATCTTGATTACAGCCGGGTTAACCCCTACAGACTTCCTGTTCCTCTGCAAGCCGGTACGGTATGATTGCTCAGCGCGTACGTGTCACGTATGATCAGATGGCAAGAGTTTGAATTCGGGGCCGATGGTGCTGAGCGGGAGCGCGTATCCTCAGCATGACTTGGGCTTCGGGGGCCTTTTGCTTTTGCGTCCGTCTGTAATGAGCCAATGCTAATTATCCTCTCGAGACATGATGCTAACCTTGGGCTCACTAGCCAAGGACTTCCATTAAACCCCTGCCAAGATTTACCACAGAGGAGTTTGCACGCATTAATGAGTCAATAATGCTACATTTGGTTATGAGGCAAAACTTTGGTAGTTAATATGTGTGTGATGGTGCTGTTCATAGAATCCATTCAAATTCTAAAAATAATGTACAACTATATTACATGTTGTGTACTATAAAGAGTTTAATAAGCAAAATGAAACTTACGATATTTTAGGCCGGAGCTCTTGTGGTACAGTTACTATCAGGTTTAATTATTGAGAAACAAAGGCTGTTTAATATATTGGTTTTGCCAGCAATTCTAATAATATCTGCCTTTACCCATCCAAGTAAATAGAACTGTAGATTTGCAAACCTTGCTGCCAAGTGGCACGACTCCCTAGAATGGTATCATAAAAGCAAAGTCAACATTAAAATGAGTTCAATGTTGGTGGTTAAAATAAAACCCTTCTTTTTATGATACTTTACCAGTACATGACATTTTGAAAAATGCCACTGTATTTGTGTACATACAATGAAAGCAAATATGTCAATTCTTTCCCTCTCTGACCATCTTCAAAGTTTCTTCTTTTGTGTTCTACAGAACAAAGAAAGTCAAACATGCTGTGAATGACATGATGGTGAGTAAATGATGAATGTTCATTTGGGGTCAACTCTTTGAAGATTTCAAAGATTTCAGCTTAAAATGTTAAAATTACCGAACTTGTTTTCACCCTTTTAAACGACACAGTTTTGTCTGAGAATGACGAGCATGAAACATAAAATAGAAATATATAACAAAAGCCCTGATAAAACGTTCACACTTTTAAAGAGATTTCTCTGTATACTTCCTCACAACCTCCTCTTCTTGGCGTCTTATCAAGGAAATATTGACGAACATTTGGTAGATATCCAGAAGGTCGTGGAGATGCAAGGAAAAGGCATTAGATGTTCATGATTCTGCAATGCAAAGCGTAGACTATATCCAAGTATTTGATAGTGGGAGGACATTACAGTTTAATGAGGACCTGCAGTACACTGAATATTAAAGAAAAAGAAATATACAATAACAAGTTGCGAATCTACATAGATATTACTATTTCTTTTAAGAGTTGCCCATTTGAACCAGGCATTATTCCAGTCAACACAGAAATGCAAAACTCTCCACTCATTAGAAAACGTACAATTCTGTCGCAATACTAAAATATGCAGTTTATCTCATTTTAAAGCGCTTAATAAAAAGAATGAATGAACCACCGAAGCAATTAGTCCGACCTTATATAAAGCAAAAGATAAAGGGTTTGTTTATTTGAGTCTGTGCGGTTCTGTTTGCTGTGGCTACCGGTCCGTTGTTATATCGATAATAGGACCAAGCTTCCACCCCTTCTGGCTTGATTCTCAAATAAAGATAATCCAGATTTCCGTTTTCCTCTCCAACCCAGTTATTTGTTTGGACTTCCTGTGGCCTTCTTCCAATCCCCAGCGCAATATCACATCAATATATAACCAATTTTCAGCTCCAGGACCAATGCACAATTACTGTGACTTCTCTCGGTGAATCTCTAGAGCTCAGATAAGAGAATCCATATTGAGAAGATTTAATACAAACCAACACTCTGACCCAAATTCAGCCCACTTATTTGCTTCAAAGCGAACACTCTCAATTCTGGATATTTACATCAATTTCACAATTACTTTTTATGCAGATGTAAACACGGTGCTTGTGAAATTAAATCGCATCAGTGTGCGTTCGTGTCACATTGCTTCAAAAATCTTTCGGGGATGAGCATGGAGAAACAGGATGGGAGCCGTATTTAAATTGGTTATCGGAGAGCACTTAAGGCAATTATTAAAACTGAGATCATTACATAAATTTCCATGTTTTTCATCCTCGAATATCCGATCGCATCAGGCAGTGTTGCATTTTCCCTCAACACACCCACACGCACAAACAGAAACACTTTAGTCTGGAGTCATTATGCCAGTTATCATTTTGTATAGCAGTATGTTTCAACTGGCAAAGAAATTGGCTGGTTCAGGTCACACCAGAAGCATCATATCTATTCAACAGATTCAAGAAAGTGGATTTTAAAATTCAGTTTATTAAAATTATTTATCATGCCAAGTTGCATCCACTGCATAATACATATAGAAGTATTTTGCTTGCTTACTGTAAGTTTAGAAAAACATTTCTGAATTTAGACTCGCTCTTTCCAGTTTTATGTCTTTTTCTTTGTCTTCAGTTCTCTCTCTCTCTCTCTCTTTGCTAAATTAAAGGGCACTAAATGCTTGTCTGATGAATTGGACCCTTGTAGAGAGTCTGTTCCCATCTGGACTAACAGTTGCTGAGGCGGCTAAAAATACACATCTGTTTATACCAGCCATAAATACACTCTCTCTTTCACAGCACATACCTAAATGCTTACATTACACACAAATATGTTTATGACATCTCATTAAGCATTGAAACTGGGGATTTGAAGTTTGGGTAATCTGTCTGAAGATAAACTATAATCTCTTGATGTGGGATGACAACTGGGTATTATGGTTATTCAGTGCCATCAAGGCCTATTTATAAAAGGAAATAAACAAACATCTTTATAAATCTTTGCAAAGCTGCTAATTTGTGAGCTTGGAGCTTTGTATAGGACTAAAGATGCACGAATAAATAATGGTACACATCTTTGTTTGTGACCGAGTATTTGCAAGTGACTCCAGAGAACTTGTTTTAACTACATAACATAACCATCCACGAAACACCTTTTATACGTGTTAGTAATATGAGAATTATTAGTCTAGGGAACTTTTAAGAACAGGACATATTAAACTTATTAAATAAGTGATGAAATCACTTGCATTAGTGGAATGCTTATCGTCTTAAAGGAATAGTTGACCCAAAAGTGCAAAGTCTGTCCTCAATTACACTAGCGGCATAGTAAATTTTACAAAATTTAACAGATTTTTTTATTGGCAGTTAATTTTTGTTTTTATACATAACATTATTATAAACAATGAAACCAATAAAAACTGACTTTAGCCTAGCTTTAACATGTCCTCAATCTAAACCATATTGCTTTCACAGCTTAAAAATTCACTACACATTTGTGTGAAGTATAGTGGCCTATCATCATCTTGTCATTTCAAACCTGTATTAATTTTTTTCTGCTAAACCAAAGATACTTTGATATGTTGGTAACTGGAAAATGGGGGTACTATTCACTTGTATTGGTTTTGCGTCGATACGTATAAACAAGGATGTAAATGAATTTTTTATTTTTTCTCCATGTAATATCTAAAAGTTACATTTTTACTCATTTCAAAATAAAATACAAGAAGCTTATGTGTATAACAATAAAATAAAGAAATTATAATACGAGCCATTGTGACTTAAAAAAGTAATTGAAAGTCCTTCATTATCAAATTTGCTCGGCATACAGCAAAGCATACAGGACAACATGGTTCCGCCCAATCTGAAGAAAAACCCGGTTCGAGTTAATTGGATGGTTTTGAAATACAAATTCCAATATTTTCCATTTCCATCACTCTCAGTTTTTTAATTCTGCCGCTTAAGTTTTATGTTAATGAATAATGTGTGACCTCTCAACATAGACAAATTATAATTAAGATGATCAGGCAAGTTGGCTGCCTGACTACAAATGAAAAAGTTTCACATTCCAAAGCCTCAGCTTTCTTTTTGCATTTTCCTTTTCTTTTCTCAGTCTGTTTGATTCTGCGGGTGACAGAATGGAAACCTGCTGCAGGCAGTAATTTCTTCCACAGGGCTGAATGGATGTAGCATTGTTGAAGGAGATAAGACCTAAACTCATACACACACGTGTGCCACACACACACACACACACACACACTTCTTCTCAGTCTCTCTCTCTCTCTCTCTCTCTCTCTCTCTCTCTCTCTCTCTCTCTCTCTCTCTCTCTCTCTCTCAGCACTCATAGATCCTAGTGGAAGCACAGCACAATTGCCCAGAATTTAATTAGCCCAACTAATGTCATTTCAAACTCAATGCATTTCTAATCCTCCACAATTACCAAAGACATCAGCGCACTCATTCTGCTTTGCCACGGAACCGTATTATCTGTCCTACCGAGAGACACAAATTCTGTGAAAAGTGTGTCATTTTGATCGCGCTGTAGTCAAGGTTTGAACTTTAGCTTGCGATTTAGTGCTAGAAAATACTAACCATTCATATATTTGTTATCTAGAGTGCCTTAAGAAGTTGAAGTTTTCAATCTTGTGTTCTTTTATTTTAATTACGCCTTTAAATCGATGCAAAATCTTTTCCCGAGCAACATGCATGGGAGATTGCGAGTAATGATTTTATGGACTTTGCATTGCATTGCTTCACTGTTCTTGTTGAGTTTATAGGCATTCCAAATCCAAGAAACAGATCATAGTTGGCTCAAGAAGTAAAAAAACTCATCCAGGCACACTGTCATGGCTAAACAGTTTTCGATTCATAAACATCTGGCCAGTTGGCCATTTATGTGTTTTGAAAAAGGTGCAGGCATTGGTGCTTGTCAACTGTTTTGGCTCTTGGGGAAGCCTTTGGGAGATGGCCACAAATATTTGGCCATTTTGAATCTTGGTCAACGAAGATGTTGCACACTTTGGAATTTTGTTGGCTTTAATGGCAACCATGTGGGGATACTGGCCGTGGGATGCGCCCATTTTGGCTCCAAGGTAGGCCTGTGGATATCTCCAGAGAGTCGGCCATGTTGGGTTCAGAGACAGAATTTTCCGGCGACTGTGCTGTTTGTCTCTTCACAAGCAGTAGCCTTTGGGAATTGTTATATGGCAGACTACAGCTGACCAGTAGAATGCCTTCTGGAAGCCTGGACAGAACTCATGCCTGTACATATGTGCAGGCAAAAATGTCCCACAGCATCAAATAATCTGCATTAAATCCACAGGAGGAAACACTTTTATTTTTCTGTGAGAGATATATCCTGCTGTGGATAAGTAAAAGGTTACAAATTGTATATTTGGAGCAAAGTATATATTTTTTAAACTTTTTTAATCTAGGCTCATTCGGATCATCAGCAAAAATGAGTGCAAAGACTTCTCATTGGCAGCTTTCATTTCCTGGCATGACTCTTTGGTGGTGGCAGAGGATAGTCAGTCTGGACCTGCCATTCGTCTTGGACTCTGAGATGAAGATGACTTGCTTTGGTTCATCCAAAAATCAATTATCTCCCTGGGAAAGGCTAAGTGTAACTTCAACCAATGCCTGTTTAATGGACAGACTCTTAATGAAACTTTTCCCCCAAGTCAGATTAGTTTGAGATTAGTTGATTTAAAGGGGCATTTTGATGAAGGCTAAAATTAAATGTATATCATTAGTTTATAATGGCTATCAGATAAATGTTAACACCATATTCAATGTTATTTTGGATGTCTTTTACTGCTTGCCATACTGTGTGTAATATATATATATATATATATATATATATATATATATATATATATATATATATATATACTTATACTATACTTGGCTTTTTCAATCTATTTAATGTACTTTTTGTAATGAGTTTTAGACAATTCTGTCAAAGATTAAATCTTTTAAATAATTTCACCCAGGCAAAACATTTGACTTCACTTCAAATGGAATAAATATTAACTGACCTTGTTAATAAATAGTAATTATTAATTCTAGCATTAGAGCGTTAACTAGAATTGCTTTTTGCCCGTTAAAAAAGTCAAACTGTGTTTCCTACATCACATCTGTATTCTTTTTTAACAATCTTTGGTTTGACATGATTATTAATATTCTTCTTTTCCCACTCACTTATGTAATCTTATAACTACACTGTAAAAATAGGTAATTTAGCTTAATAGATATCACAAAAATATAGTTATATGAACTTAATCAAATCTTTTGAAAACATTCAAATGATATTAAAATAATTCATTAAAATTGTAACAGTTAATTTCTCCAAAATGTACAATATTTTTTAAGTTTAAGTAAGGAAAGTATGTTAAACCTATATATATATATATATAGAACTATTATATAAACACGCAAATTTAACATTATATTTAATTGATTTCAAATCTTTAAATGTACTTATCATTTTAGTGTAAATAGTTTCAAGAAAAAACACAGTAAAATTGTAAGTGTATACAACTAATCGCTATAGATGAATGAAAAATTGACTTAAGTGTCAGTGAGGTCACCCGTAGGTCTCTGAAAAGCATTTTTGAAGCCCAAGATCAAAACTGGGAAAAGAGGCAGAACATAGGTGGAGCTGAGGTGTCTGGAGGGACTGAAAGGTTGCCGCTCAGTAATCGCATAAAACTTGTTTATTCATTTCAGTGTAAACTACTCAAGTGATTATAAAACTGGTCATCCCAAACATGTGATGTGCATCATCCAGAACATACTGGCAACGCAAAAATTGTTACATGATCAATACCTAAAATCAGACATCTGACAATACTGCAACTCCAAAACTCAAAAACTAGTAAGGTCCTTGAGATAGCGCCAAGTTCAATTTCACATAAACACTTTTTTTTTAAGTAAAGAAAACGAAGTCAAACTACAGTGAAAATATTAGCATTTGAAATTCAATTCTTAATCGTGTCAGCTTCCCCTTGGCCCAAGCTCATTAAGGGCTCAGAACCCCTATTTGAATGCATTGCAGAGACTGTGCCCTGGCACGGCACAGATCACACAAGTTTCTTTAAAAGCATGCTAATGTACTCCACTTCCCATGTCCTCATCTGCTTATTAATATACATATTTAAAAAGAGAACATTATGCAAATTAGGACCAGCTCCAGATAAGATTTGAAGTCTTAAAATTTAGTCTGAAATATAATTCGGTACATATTAACCATTCACCTAAGGCAAAACAGTGATGTTCTCCACTAGTTTAACCTAATTACCCCACAAACATTAAACTACATTTTTGGTATCTTGGGGGATACTACAGGGAGTTATGTCCTGTAAAATTTCTTAAGTTCATGTGTTCATGGTTGACGTTTGTCAAGTTGCACCATCTGACAATCTGGTCTTTCAATTTCAAAACAAAGACATGTTTCAGAAATATTCCAAGTCGATTATGAACCTGATTTGCTGTGAATCTTATTTTTAATGAACCCTTTCCGCTTGTTTTAGTTAACTGCTGTTAATGGAGCTGTTTTAAGTAAAACCCCCTCAGTTCTTTGTCACAATTAGCTTTCCCAAAATGACTCTGAAGTTTATGTTCCCTGAAATTCACAATTAGAGTTGAAGAGCAATTTCAAGCTCTTTTTATACTCCCCAAATAATCATACATACAGCGTTTTGCATAACTGAGCATTTGAGTTGTGAGCCTGCCTTGTAGTCAAACCAGCTTGCCTTTTTGTATACACGTGGTGTTCGGCTGGTTACCTTGGCAACTGGAACGCAGAGTCTTGTGGCCCTCTTTGCCAACGTGTCGCCCCTGGCGCTCCCCTCTTAACGCTCAGTCGCTTCCTATCATGCTTCTTATTTTTGAGGTCTTTGAAAAGCCATCTCGATCACAGGAGCCCACACAGATGTATTGCAAACTACATAACGTGAAAAAAATGTTTCTGTTCGTTCAATAGTGATGGTATAATTTGGCCTTTTCTTTAAAGATCAAAAACACTTTCCTCTGCGAAAAATATGGAGTGTACCATTGTAACCCATCCAGTCTTTGACAATTCAGATCCAATGCACATGTTTCGTGTCTATGCGTCAGGGATATATCAATATTTCACACATTTTTACACATTATACTGCTCGCAATTTTGAAGCTTTAACATGAACTGATCATCATCATCGCAAGGGATCTTACAGCCCTTCCGCTTCAGCGTGAAAAAGATTTATATCTCGAATTAAACTTTGCTATTCCCTGTTTGGTGCAAATGATGAGAGTGAACATTCCGCCATTTCAGCATTTCTTCTAACACAGACCCAAAATCACCAGAGAGACCTTCTTACCAGTACCTCTCCAACTCTCTGTTCTCCACCATGTCTTTGCTCACTCCCCATGTCATAGAGACATACAGATCTTTATAGACATCCCCATTGTGTTGAACTGTCAGTTCTGGCAGGAACTCGACGGACATGTTCCAGTCCAGATCTATCATCCAGCCGGCTTTCAAACCCTCATCTATCAGCGTACTCGAGCTCCTGCAGACCCCTGCCTGATTCTATCATATCAAACTTCTGGGAGCTGCTTTGTGACTGAAAGCCTCAGATGGTGTTGTAGCAGAACAGTGAGTGAGGGGTAGAGCCAATTTTTTAAGATGTGATTTGACATATTGTTTATGACCCCAGGGTGTTTTTTGACACAGCTGGGGCAAGTACATCTTTAAACTCGTAATTCCTTTCTAATTCTTTGTGTGTATGGGATAAAGAGAGAGTAAAAGATGATGCCAGGATGTCAGTTTGGTTCTCTTTTCACCTGATTATAAATTATGAGTTAAGCATTCCGCCTCTAGTCAAATCCAATTAAATAGAACACTATAAAAACTGTTTTAGAAACTTTAGAAAGGAAACTGGGGCACTGTTTACTTCTGATATTACAGTACGACTTACAGTGAGATTCTTACAGTGAATAAGTCCATTCTCATAAATGGGGTTCACATGGAGGTTTGTCAAGTCTGACAGTTAATAAGCTCCGGAACTTTTTTACTTATCTCATACCTAAAATAAATCAATGAGTACTGAATGGTATTTTCATAATTATTAAAAAATTTTGTTTATTAAATCCCCACGTAGTTTAAGTTCATTGCTTTTCTAGCCTAATCCAATTAAATTAAAAGTTTGCGAGAAATTGTTTTTGAAACTTAGTTTAGTTTAAACTTGATACTTATTTACTGTAAGAATCATCTGATGGCAGCATTAATGATTCATTTACAGTTTGTCTGATGATTAAGTAAAAAGTATCATGATTACTTATCATTTGAGAGGAACATCTTTGATTTTGTTATCACCGGAGATTACTCATATTAGTCTTAAATTTTCTTTATAAAATATACACACAAACAAACACATTTTTTCCTAAATATAATCACAATTTGGGTTGCAACAAGGCTATTTTTGAAGACCGAGAACAAGTACCAAAACATTTTTTTTGGCACTTGCCAATACCTGTAACTAGTAAAACAGTTTGTTGATTATGATTAATTATGCCTCAAAGCATTCAAAGTAGAAAAAAGACACACATAAAAAAACACAACAGGAGTTTTGTGTTTTTTACTAACTTTTACAGCACAATTTTCTGTTTCAAGTATCTCACACAAGGTCTTTGGTGTTGTTGTATCTTAGTGAATACATGCTTTCAAAAAAAAGTGTACTCAATTCTGCTTAGGTATATTATAACAAGAAAATAAAATGGTCTACTTTTTGTACTGTACTACTTAAAAATATCATAAGTTGTGCCACTTTATATTCATATTTTCAACATCTCTCTACAGCAATTTATGTCCAGTAGTCAATAGACATATATTTAAAATGGGGACATAAATAATAGCAAATTTTGACTAATAATGAAAAAATTACCTTTTCGAGAAACCATTTGGAGGCTTGTATTCCTTTTCATTAATTGTATGTAAAGTATGTGAATCTGGTTTTATCTATTTTTGAAGCAAACTTGACATTTTTAACTTAACGTTAGGTCAAAAGCAACAAACACAACCATTGAGTTCTACATTAACCTGTTTTTACAAACACACCTTAACATTTTTTGGGAATAATTTAATGGCTGTGTTCCTTTTGACCCATGAGGAAGTTGAAAATAACCCAGTATCTTAGTGTGAACTTTATTTTAAATACACTCAAAAAAGTGTACTCTGATTTTTCAAGAAACAATTTAAATAAATGTAAGTTTTTAAGTATGTGTATTTGTAAGTAAAAAAACAAGTAAATCTGACAAACTTAAATATTTATTTAATAATTCAACAAAAATCTTAAATATAAATTACAAATATTTTTTTATAAAAATACTATTTTCATAATATAAACTTAATTAAATATTAATAAACTATAGAGAAAATTAACTGTAATATTTGTAATACATACCTTTTTAAAACCAATTAAAAATATTAAATGTTATTTCAAGATTTAATTACCATTTAAGATTTTACCATTTAATGTAGTTATATTTACTAAGCCACGTAAATCCTTTACAGTGTACACTTATTTAATATACTTGAAGTATACTTATTTTCATCTCTGACACATAAGCATCCACAACAAGTAAAATTTCTTATTTAAGCACAGTGGATGATTGACAGGTGAGGATCCTTCACTGCTGTCTACGATACATCAGGATGTATTAGTGTTAACACCACAAATATGATTGGATCACCAAACGTTTAGCATGTCAATTCATGATTGGATTACCTAAGACATTTAATAGCAGGTGCGAATTATTTCAGAGGGAGAAAAAGATATTAATCCATTTTGAAATGGGCTGCGAAGTTTATCCATCAAGTAAATAAGTTAATGTTTAAATTCAATCAATTATAGTGGGAAAATAATCCTCTATTGAGTGCTACTATAAAAAACAAGAGAGAATTAATTTATAAAAATTATTACCGCTCCAATTCAGAGATCTGTGTTTAAGTTCTAACAACAAACTAGAATGTGCCTAACTTTATCACCCAGGCATTAGCCATGTAATACTTCCACTTCAATATTCAAATCAATTAAGACTGAAGCATAAAGGTTTGGCACCCCATTTCGAGTGGCTGGGCCAGGACCTTCGCTAGATTTTCTACTCTATTCTTCGAGCCCCGGGGCTCTTAATCTGTTGTTATAGATTTTTAGTCTCTTAATTAAAATGTTTAAGAGCTGGCTTTGAGGCCTAAAGTTAATGAACTGAGTTGCTGGATGTCTGTACAATATGAAAAGAATTGACCGAGCAAGTAGTAAATTAACCACTGTCCTCCATTAGGACTAGATTTAAATCCAAGGTATTGTCTTTCAGAACAGGATTCCAACATGAAAATAATTCAACTTGGCATCCAAAACAGGCTTGTGGTTTCCTCTTTATCTGCACTGAGAAATACAGTCTAATGCCCCCATATTCATTGTGTAGGAAACTTAAGTCCAGACAGCAATAGATTAGAGACATTAAATGGATTGTTCACCTATTAATAAAACATTAGCTTTATTATTATTATTTCCAAATCTGTGTACATTTCTTTGTTTTGATGAACACTGAGAAATATTTGGAATAATACTTATAATCAAATGGTTCTTAGACCCTTTTGAAATACTACATAAAAATATTTATACCTTTATCTTGGCCTGTTGAACACAAAATAAGATATTTTAAAGAATTTAGGACAAAGTTCTAGATATCTTTTGGGGTCCAAGAACTGTTTACAAGGACTCATCCAAATATCCTTCTCCGTGTTCAACCAAAGCAAGAAATTCAGACAGGTTTGGAACATTGAAGTTTTCAATTACAAAATTTTCAGCTTCTGGTGAACAACCGTTTTAAGCTTTAGTCCACAGCTCAGTTGTTTGTCTTCGTGTTTAATTTTTTTTTTGGTGCGTGATAATGCCATTCAATTTGATAAAACACTGCCTGTCATTCAACAGTGAGTTCATTCTTGTTTGGAGCACTTTAAATATATGAGGTCAAAATCTTGTTTTTTTTTTGGCCTACCTAAATGGTTTTATTCACCTTCCACTGTCATTATCACTAAACCCTAGGCATATTTGGCTTGTTTGACATTTTCAGACGAACGCTGGCACCCAATCCGGATACGCTGACTCATGATTTTTATTAGAGACAAGGTCTTCTCTGAGGTTGGCGTCATGCCTGGCAGTGAGCTGTCAGAATTGTAAGTGACCGTTCTTAAGATTTCTTCTCTTTGGGAGAAGCTGCAGGAATACAAAGAGGAAGTCATCATGCTCTCTGAAAAGAGCTGACATCATCAGAAATGGGTGGCATTCTTGTGCTCGCTGCTTGCTTTATTGTAGTATACTGATGGTGTGAAGTCTTAAAGCAGAAGTGTGTTATTTTATAAAACTAGTGCCAACAGAAGAAATTGCAAAAATAACACTACTATTAGCATCACCAGACTGGTATAGGTTGTCCGGTTGAGTCAGTGTTGCTATGTCAGTCTTTTGAAGCCATAAAATATAATTAAGTATTGTATTCAACGTTAAAGAGATGGTACACAAACATGGGTAAATTTAAAGCTTTGAAATTATATAAATATACATATTATGTGTATGTGCTTACGTGTAATAAGTAAATATACTCAAATATTTCCATAAAAATTAACCAAAAATAAAAAGTGTGTATTACAAATATTTATTTACTTAGCACATACTTTTTCACTTCATTAACTTTAAAAAAAAATTGGTACATTCTAAAAAATCAAGTTAATAAAACTGTTTATTTTTGTAATATTTACTAAGCCATATGCAATCTTTTTCACAAAGTAGAGTAGATATTTTAAGGAACATATGGGGCTAAAGCGGCCAATGTTGTTTGGTGACCAACATTTGTCTAAATATCTTTTGCAGTAGAAAGTCATACTGGTTTGAATTGACATGTGGGTAAATTTTCCCTTTAAGCTAAAATAGGAAAAATATTTAAATGATGTGCTGAATGAATAATTCATTTTAATTAAATGAATGATTTGCAGAACACAATTTGCAGGTGAAATGAAAGCACAAATTTGTGTGTCATTTCTTACAAGAATCAAAATAATCTTTTTTTTCCTCACTTCAATCACTGAACTAAAAAAGGAAGAGTGTGAAAAATATCCCCTTCCCCGAACATCTTGTCGAACGTTAATGAGATTTCTCCTTTTTCATATCGGACGCCATTGTTTTACACTGACAAATACTGTTTGCATAGAAAAGTGTTTGATTAATGAAGTTTTTCCTGTGTATGTCACGGCTCCCTTGGTGCTGGGTAAAATTGATGGGTAAAGAATCCGAACTGACAAAGAGGCATTCACAGCAGCCTGCTTTCACTGGAAAATACCAAAAGTTGCTTTTTAAATGGCTATTTATGCTTCCGGAGAGTGTTTTGATTAGTAAGCACAAAGCTACAGCCATACGTTATGTCAGCGGCAACATCAGCTTACATGAGTGAATAGCACGCATGGGGTCTTCTCGTAGATGAAAAAGACACCGGTTACCAATAGCGCAACCTCTAATTAAACCCCCCCCCCCGGCTGGGTTCACGGGTGCTCGTCTGGGCTCGTTTAAGAGCGAAGGAGAGAAAGAAAAGGAGAAAGAGAGAGAAAGTGCTATGCAGCATATTGTGCGAACGGTCTATAAAAGGGAATCGCTGACGCAAGTATAAACCAAGAGAAGCTTTAGGTATGACCCTAGTCTCAGTAGCACTGTATTACAGAAGGGGGGTTGGGGGGCGCAATAGGACAGGTGGCTGCCGGACATAATTCATAGTGTCATACACCGGATTGCTGAAATCATCACCGCTGTTATGTGCTCTGCACCTTTATCCTCTCGGGCGATGTCTGGACAGCCGAAGAGGTGAGCTTCAAATGTCACAGTTTAGCAGCTCCCAATTCCTGAGCCAAATTGAGCCCCAGACCCGGCTCACATCTCACCACCATCTGAAAAATACTTTCCTGTAGCTCACTGGTTAGAGCATGGTGGTAGTAAAGTTTGCACACACTTGGATATATGTGTAGAGTATAATGCAACGTTAGTCGGATGAAATCCTCTGCCAAATGCATAAATGTAAAAGATAAAGGAAAATTTGCGGTCAGGATGGCGGTTCGGTTTAGCATTCTCTTGCTCAAATTTGTATGCTAATGTGACCCTTTTCTGGTCGTTTCTAGCCAAATACCAGCCTGGGAATGATGGGTCAGACCAGCTCGGTTAGCCTGGATCAAAATATAAAAACACAACGGAATTGATTCATGTTTGTGGGCCCGCTGGCCCAGAGGGCTCGTCGTGACTTTTCCAGTGTTGTCCAATCGTGCCGCTGTTTGTTATGCACATGTAAACACGAGCGCTCCGCATTTGAAATTCGGATAAATATTTGCGTTTGATAACATTTGGACAGCATGTTTCGGTATTCAAATCAGTTGTGCTAGGGCGTGTGACGGGGATGAAAATCCTTACAGTTGGAGTACGCTCGACAGTCGAAAGAGAGAGCTGAAAACTAGCAGAGTGAGAGATGATACCAGAGTAGTTGAAAAGCCCACCATGGTGCTGGCATGGCCCGGTTCCCCCCGGCGCCCCCCATCAGTTCCCAGTCAATTCGCGGGGCTCACTGAAAGGCCACAAGTGGGGCTTCTCAAGGCCAGTTCCAGCCTCCCGCAAAAGGCCACTCAGCTGACATTTCACACCCGCTCAAGTGATTCATGGCAAAAGCAGCGGTCGGCCTTGTAGTGGATCCCCGCTGATATTTCATTTTTTCATAAAGGTGAGGCATTATGAAGATTTTTTCCCTTTCTTTCCATCGCTCATTGTGCCAACCTAGAAGCTGTTTGTTCTCTTGTTTTCTGTGGAGGGCAGCAGACACTTTGGCATTCTCCATAAATACCTCAACAGATTTTGATATTTCGTCATGACTTCGGCGTCGTATGACATTTCCGCTTGCGTCCAATATTGCAGCATTTTGGCTTTATGGCTGTAATAACGCCCTATCGTTATTCAGATGGTGCCTCTATCTTTTCAACCATCATTTGAGGAGTTATTAAACACGTCTGTGAATGTAAAACAGGTACGGGACATTTGAATGCTTGAGATAAATATCACAAGAAACACCATCCAGTGAGATTTGAATAATCCAGTTAGTGTTTTGTCATTGACCCGGCTTTTAATACAGTGTCAATTTCCCTCCCAGCATCTCTGTGTGAATTTCGATTTCAACTGTCGATGCAAATGTATCCAACGCTAATCCTCTTTACGGGACATTTGTCAGGGAAAGACCCAGACCAATGGCCTCATTCCCTTCTGTTCTCACTGTTATCAATCTAATGACATGATATTCATACTGAGCAAACAATCCTAATGTTTTTCTCCCTCCTTTCTCACATCGGGTGGCTGGAAGAGGATCAGCGCCAGCAGACATCAATAGTCAATAAGCTCCTGAAGGAAGAAAGATGCAGTCATGGCGACCTTCAGGATTTAAGCAAGGACAGAGACTGTGTGAGCACATGCTCATGTTGTCTTCGCACTGCAATATAACAGCAGACACCTCAAAGGAGAACGGTTGGAGAGCGTGTTAAGGAGGCGAAAAGAGTAAAATGTGATTTTTTTCACATGATTGTTTCTTAACTCCCTTCAAATCTTGGCCTATACACTGTAAAAAATATTCTTGTGGCTTAGTAAATACCACAAAAATAAACAGTAATAGTAAACTTAATGAAATCTATTAAAAATATGAAATATATATTTCAGTGGAAACATTTTAATAACTACTTTCAAGTCCAAAAGTTGTTTTCTCAAAAATTTAAATTCATTTTAAGCTTCTTTAATGAAAACTGAAGATATAATTTAACAAATATATATGTAAGATATACCAATGTTTTAAATGAACTTACTAACAGAAATACTTAAGCTCATCAAATTTACTTTATTTAAACATACACACAATTAAAAAGTATATTTATGTAATTTAAAATGTACTCCTTTTCAAAATGAATTGTTCCACATAGAATAATAAAGCCAAATAGGGTGTAATACTTATATATATATATATATATATATGTTTATGCGTTTCATATTGGTGAATTCCAAACATACAGAACACATGATTAAGTTAAGGATAAGACTTTCTTTTAGAGTAAAAAACAAATCATTTCCACAAAATAAGGAAACCTTTTTGCACCATCTGTCAAAAAACCTTACAATTGTTTATTTGAAATATTACATCTAATGTTGCTGCTGTCCTTCTCAAACCTTGGATGTAAAAATTCACAGTTTTACAGGAAATACAATCTAATTCTAAAAATATTAAATGTTGTGTTGTAAAAACTGCCAAGCATTTTTTATACCCTTCATTGATTAAACATTAGCAAAACCTAGTTACAAACAATGTGTGACTAATTTGAATGATTTATGGGATATTAACAATTCCATGAAATATGAAGGGTTTAGTAAGACATCAGTTATATATACACGTTTCCTAAGAGGATATACAGCATGTTATCCTATCTTAGAGTTTTGTTGGACACTGTTAAATATCAAACGATAGCAGATGTCCCGAAATAAAATCAGGCATATTAATTTTACCTGTCACATTTTTCTTCTATTAGAAGTTAATCTACATAAAACTTCACAGCAATCGTTTACCATTTCAAAAGTTGTGTGTGTGATTATATGCATTTCCAAACTTCCCTTCAATATTGCATGCAATATGTCCAGTGATGCCACAGTATGGATTAACAAATGTCTTTTGTGATTGACAGGTGCATAGCACGTTACACTCTAAAACGATCCTTTTAACTGGATTCTTATAAATAGTCTGTCAGTCTTCAAGAAAATCCAAGGAACTGTTTTAAAATGACGTTCATTTGAGCAAGTCTGTGGGCTTAAGTCGGTGTGGTGGCTAATCTCCAGACAGTCGTCAGTTGCTGCCCTGTTGCAGACTGACGTCAAATAAGGAACAGATTAGGAATGAAGCATTTACACCAAATCCTGCTTTACAAAGGGCACACAGCGAGAGAGAGGCCCAAAGTAGCTTTGGCTGGGATTGAATTTCCACACGACGTATTCCAACGAAAGCAGCACCCCGCATTCTTCGCCGAAGACAAATCAAGAGTAAACAAAGAGGGAAAAACAAAAACGTTCAATATCGTCACCCACACAAACAGCGCCGGCCAGAACGAAAATGTTAACACAATAAGCCAGTGTAAGCAAATAGCATTTTACAAACACAATACCTGACAGCATACCGCTCCATTACCTATTGAATGAGTTTATTGTGGCGTGGTGTTATTTATTTATTTACTCATAGTGGTAGGGATTAATTAGGCAGTCCATTGGAGTAAAATGAATCAGGGGATGCACGGGCAACATTTGTAGTTCAAAATCCCATGTTTTTTTTGAGAGAACTACTTACAACATTTAGTTTTAGGACACATTCTGTGAAATAAATGTATCAGAAAATCACATTTTTAGGATGCATACTTGGATTTTTTGCAGCTTCACACACAAACGGTGTACCGTAAAGTTAACTTTAAATAAGAAGACAACCTATCAGAAGTAGATTAAAGTTCACCTTACCTAAAAAATAGGTAATAGTGACGTTTACTTGACCAATTTAAAATATTTTTAGTTGAATGAACATATATTGGTTATTTTAAAATAAACACATTTGATGAATTAACTGACTTTACAGATTGTGTTGTAAGCATTTAAAGGAATTTTGTTGTTTTGTCTTACACTTACAACATCATTTTAAACACAAATCTGATCCATTGTAACAATCAAAAACAATAATTTAATAAATGAACCTCTTAACCAAAAAACTTAACAATAACAGTAACCAACAACTTTTAGATAAAAATTAAGCCATCAAGAACTAACACGTGCATCTTTAAAAGAAAAAAAGAAATAAAATCACAGAATTGAATATGCTGCAATACATCGATGGAACTTTCAAACTTTTGCCATGTTGTTGGTTTAAAACACTTTGTTTTTCAATTTTGGGAAGCTTACTAGTGCATTTTGATCAGAAACTAGACAATTTAGGTTCTGTCAATAAAATAATTTTTGATAGAAACAAGTCTGGCCTTATTACGTTTAGGATATGCCAAAGTATGCATTTAACTTCTTAAACCACAAAAATCTATCCTTAATTTATTTTAAATATTTGATGGATAATTGTCACGCAACTATCGGATGATTTGCATGATATACTGTGCACACTTATATCAAATTTTGCTTTTTAGAAAACTTTTAGGGACAGGGGTTTAAGACAAGACAAGGCCTTAAACATTTCCAACAAATATTAAAGGTGCGCATTTTGACTTAATTCAATGACACTGACATATTTAAAGATATACCAGCGTAAGGATTTTTCAATTATAACAGCTTTATTTTAGTCTGGGAAAACTCTAAACCCAGAGAAGTCTTAAAACATCTGATGCATGGCCTTGGTTCTTCAAAAGAAGAAATAATATCCAAACTCTTAAAATATAAATCACAACCTTAAAATACTACAACCACACCAAAAAGCCCTCAAAAAAAAAGAAAAATCTTCAAACTAGTCATAAGCAAGGCTTGAGCAAGAGCATCTTCTCTATATGCTCAACCAGAGACTTTATGAAATGCCTTCAGAGGAGCACAGCTGTTGCCAATGATTACCTCATCAGTACCTTCACCAATCTCATTGGCCCAAAATGCTGATCATAATCTATATTAAAAGTGGTCAGGTTAAATGTTTAATTGTGAACACATGAGATATTAGTTTAAGATGTTAATGAAAATTTTGCATGATTTGATGTAGTTCTGGTATTAAAATCTGTAAGAAGTTTCCTAAAGCTTGAATAACATTTAAACTGTTGCACTTTAGCCTCCAGCATCTAAATTATACTTTCACCTAATATTTTTTGTTGTGAATATGTTGTTATGCCTTTTTTGTTTTTTTCAATCCACCATTATTCCAGATTAACCATAGGTTTACTAAGAATCCCATGTATCACCTCGAATTACTGGCATAATAAAAATTAGCCCCACCATCCTGCACTTAGAGTAAAACAATTTTCACAAAAATTACATTTTAATACTTTGAACTTAATTGAAATACTGATTTAATTTATTAAATCCTTTTTTCTTCAACAATTCACCAAAAATATTAGGTTCATATTAAAAGTGCATATTTTCAAAATAAATACTCTTACACACTGAAAACCTGGGAAGTTAGATTAACTCAAAACCAGCTGTCTTAAACCATTTAAGTTTTGAAAACAGTACCTGTGAGTACTGATAAATATTTTTCCAGCATGCATTTAGACCTGTTAGAATCAACTATAAATGTCTGCCGGTTTCTGGCACTCAAAGGCTCAGAGTTATACACTTTCTTTAACAGACAAAACAAAAAACAACTTATGTTCATAGATGTTCAACAAAATTCACAGATTTAAATGAGTTTATTGTTTAAAATGATTATGCTCAGATATCAAATGATTAGTAGGCTATGGATTCATCCAAATGTAATTTCTTGAAAAAATAACACCTAATGTTCAAAATTTCTTTAAAATATTATTTGTTGTCAACCACAGCAGTGAACTGGACTAAATTGAAATCCTTGGAGTTAAAGTAGCATATAATATAAGAATAAGCATTTCATAATTCATACAAAAGAGTTGTACTTATTCTAATACATTATTGATACACATAACTTTTTTTTTAAGTTACAGTACCATTTTAAAAAAAAAGGTTAGATTAACTTGTTGTACTTAGTAAATATAAAAAGATTTTATTAGAGTAATTTAAAGTACATTTTTGGTATTTTACTATGCCACATTAATTATTCTGTACGGTGTGTCAGGCGAGTCAATCTTCAATAAAAAGTGATTTTGAACTTGTGTGAGTTGCATGCCCAGTAAATGAAACAAGCGCAATATTAAATGCTTATAAAAACCAAAGTTATGGTGCAATCCATGCAAACATGGTCGTCAATTGCCACGAAATCCTTAAACGGACTTTTCTAATGTTCAGATTTAATTCCAAATCAGAAATCAATAGCCAGTTATCAATAGAATATACTCTAGATGATATAAAATATAGGAGCACCTTATACAGTTCTACCTGATACATGCATTGTGCTGTCACATCCCTGTAACGTCACACGTGTAGAGAAGTTGTGTGATGATGGCTCCGTAATAGAGATCAACAGCTCACTTTCCATCGCTCTCGCACTGCCTGATATCAGGACTCAGAACACAGCCATCATTTTGGCTCATGACGCCCTGTGAGGATCTGAGATTTAAACACATAAATGTGCTTTTCACAGTGGAGATCATGTTCTATCTTGAGGACATATCCTGCCCCGGATAAGTATCTCCTGCAGGCCAATTTATTTTTTTCCCACATTAAGTGTCCACTACTACTCAAAGACACAAGAAAGGAAATTAAGCAACTGTGCATCGCAAATTCACACGAAACCTTGTGAAACGTAATATCCAATTGTGATTCCAGATGAAAGCAGGAAAAGCAGGACAGGCTATTTTTATTTTTATTTTAACCAGATATCCTTTGACCGACTCGACGGAGATCTCCAAAGTGGCACTTCTGCACCAACAGGCTATTTGTGTGTGTGTGCCAGTGTAAGTGTGCTCATTTGAGGTCTCTTTAGATGTAGAAATTCCCCTTCTTTCTAAATAATAGATTCAGAGCATCTGTCTGGTGTTCTGAGGCGAGGATTGATCAGTCAGAGAAGAAAAAAGAGGTGGCGGGGTGGGAGGGGAGTGCAGACGAAAGTAAGCTTTCAGTATGTCTCACAGAGCACACGCAGCCGTCTAACTCCCACAGACTCTCTCTCTCACTCTCTCTCTTCCTCTTCCATGTTTTCTCTTTTCCGTTAAGCCCGCAGGGTAGAAGAGGCGACTTATCCTGTCTTTGTGGCAAATTGACAAACAATCTGTATCTAATTACAACCACGATCCGCTGACATGTATTATTAGTACTGTGAGTTCTGACAGAAAGGCACAATATGCCATGACTTCTAAGAGAAAAATTTCATCTCCGCCAGAGAACTTCTAAGGAGAACAGACTGATCCTGATCCTGAGAAAACAGTTTTCTCAATATTTAAATGTGAGAGGAATTTTGTCGGGTTGATCACGAACGCTAATTAAATTTGCCACGGCGGGTGGCACCGACACATCATGACGCAACAATTTCTTTTTCGCAAGACCCACTATGTTCCCCACTGAACATCTCGAAATAAAGCCTTCAAAACATCTTTTGTGCTCAGAATTTTCGATTCAAGCGTCTCCGATATTCCACGCAACCGAAAATTGCCCGTGACCCACTAATGGTTTTCCCTCATCAGAATTCTGTGCGATCCTCTCCATGTAACAATGACAAATATCACAGCTCAGACGCTTTGACATCTTTTCTACCGACGCTCAAACAGTGTTACCCATCACCGGCAGTGCCTCTTTTGACTCGCTCTTCAAAAGATGTGTTGCCATGGCGATAGGCAACCCTACCACTTATGGGACGGTTCAGAAATGATGATTTCACTCAGCATGCTTTGTATATATGTTGCTGGTACATTCACCTGTACTGCTAAACACAAGCCACACTGCCATCTAATGGAGTCGAGTTTCTCTTGCTAACTAAGGCGGTTCAGGTTTTGAACATGGTGTCTGTAAATGTTGGGTACGGCAGGCATCATTTTAATACGAAAATGAGGTTGTCAGGACAAACAAAAAAGAGAAACGTGCGAATTGATCTTGAGAACCTTCATGTGTGTCACATTACACCCGTTAGACAACATAATCTAACTAGTCACCTCTCGCACACCACTCACAAATCTCTGCCAACAAGCACATGGACGTGGGAGTCTGTGTTAATGAAACAAGGTAATGAGGTATGCCAGAGCAAACGCAACGCTGTGTTGTCCTGGACTTCAACCTTGCGGCTATGGGCGCTGCCAAACATGAAACGCAATCATCCTTGTTAGATGTAGCGAGATCTAATGCAGCAGCCTTTTCAGACACATCCCTGGTTGTCATTCAATTAAAACCTCCCAAAAAAATTTTATGATTAGGTTGACTTGAAATTGAGTCTCCGTGACGTAGGTTGTTTAAATGGATAAGCGGTTCTGTGATGCAAGCGTGCGACTGTAGTGTATTCTTGCACGTATCAGTGAATTTTATGATTAATAATAAATGAATAAAATGCACACGCAAATACGTTTGCGGTACATTATCTCTCTTATGATAAGTTAGTGTGCTTTGTTCTGCTATCAAAGTGATGAAGTATAGCTTGTTCTCCCTTCTGCAAAATGGAAAGAGAGGGACTTAAAGTGACATGTCTCTATGTTAACACAGCGGCCAGGACGGACAGCTCTTTAGATAGCGTGAGCGCTCAAACCGATTAAGAGTTGGAGGGAAAACATCCTTGATTTTTTTATTTCTCTATACAAGATGGATCTTTTGAAACAGAGATTGAATTTAGAGGACAGAATACTGTAAAATTGCAGGCTTTAGCTGACGCCGGCCCTCCTGACCTCAACGTCAGAGCAACAGGAGGGATGAATTGTCGACACGATAGCGAAGAAGTTGTACAAGAGTTGTGTGAAGGTGCTACCTGTACACTAGATTACATCGAAAGGACAGGTCGACACTCCATGGGGGTGCCGGCCGGAGCGCAGACGGCTTTATACATCTATAAGTCACTGTTAACAAGAAAAATGAGAACATTTCCAGTAGATATTTTTTAAGACAGAGAGTAATGGGGATATTTAAACATATTTGTTGTTGAGGTTAAGGAAAGAATAGCAGAGATTTTCTTGCTGTTCTAGCAAAATGTATCGTAAATATAGTGATGGTGGTTTAAGTTCATCTTTCAAACACACAAAGTCCATTCGATGTCAGCACAGCGTTATTTTAAATAAAGGGAAACTTATTAATTCCACATTTTATAATAATAATAATAATAATAATAATAATAATAATAATAGCAATTACAATGACAAAATACAACAACAACAACAACAATAAAAGTTATAATAGTCATATAATAACATAAACTCATCCAACATATAAAATAAAACAAAAGAAATATCAGGGAATTGTGTAGTAACTAATTGTAACAAAAAAAATATTTTTAATCATCTTCTGTGTAGTCGTCCTTTGAATAGAATTTGGAGAAAAGTTTTCATATCATTTCAGCAAGGAGCTTTTTAATGTCGCACCCTGATACGCTTTTTAAAGAAATGTAAAGGTGCTCATATTGGCTATTCTTTCTTCAATATTTAGTCAAAGTCATCCATTTGAAAACATTAAAAGAAATAAAATGTACGTTTTGTCATAAAATATGTATGTTTGCTTAGTTATATTTTTTCTATTGAACTAATTTCAGACATTAAGGCATACACCTTCAGCCTAAAATTATTTTTAAATAATGAATATCATTATATCATGTGTCTCAAAACTAGTGTCAAGTTTTCAAATTGTATGTGATTAAAACACTTGCTTTAATTTCTCAGAAATGTAAATGAATTTAAAACACATGGAAAACACATGGAACTTTGTTTTATGTAAACATGAACTTATTATTATGACCTCTGAGTTTTTATTAGGTTGTCAGAAATTAAACATTCAAAACGTTATGTTTTTTTTGAAAATAGTTAATTACTGGCAAACAAAAACAATGGTTGTTAACTAAACAACAATTGTACAATGGAAGCGAATAAGTATGGGCTCAAAACCAGTAGAAGTGAATATTCTTCCAAATATCTTCTGAAAATCATATAGATTCAAATTTTCATGAGGGTAATGTCAATGACAGAATTTTCCTTTTTGGGTAAATATCACTCAGAAACGTAGTAGCAGCTTTGCGTGACCGCTAAATGACCCACACAGGAGCACCAATTTCAAAACCAAATAACATGACAACTATCACTTTCTCCACAGATAATGAGCAAATGGACAGTGGTCAATTACATTTCCACTGTCAGCTCTTAAAGGATATTTTGATAATGCATCATTTGATGTAGCGATTTGTTTATTTGGTGTCCACACGTACGCTGGTCCTGCAGGATAGCTTTCAATATGTTTTCTAAAGGAAACAACAAATTGGCAGTTCATCATTATTCTTCAGTAAATAGGGAGCAGAGGCAGTTCGAATGCTTCTTCTTTCACAGTCAGCCACGCATGGCGGAGGTAATCACACTTTCATTTCCAGCCCTAACAGTGTGCCATGCTTTAATGATTTTAATCAAACTCATTCACTCACTCTTTCAATAAACAAATATGAAGAGTCTGTTTTGATTTGCTTTCTTTTTACCTCCTGAGAAGCCGAAGGAACATTAAGGCCCGTGTTAGGAATTTTCAAATGCGTTTGTGTGCGCGTTTGTGCGTGCTTGGAATCCTTGATAACGCTGTAACAACCAATCAGTCAAAATTCAGAAAGCATGGTTTGTCTTGGATTTCGAGGGCTTCATAATGACAACCAAACTACATTGAACAAACAGGGATGTATGATATTGTTACTAAAATAATAGTTTACTGAATTCCACTCAATTAAAATTGACATTTACTCACTAAAAAATGATGATGGATGTTCACATTCTTGTTTTCTGAATTATACACAGGTAACAGATTTTCACAGGCTTCTCAAAAACAACTATACTTTACACAAATGAGATTTCAAAACTGTAGTAGAGACAGTAACATATTTAGAGTCATATGAACCATGTTCACGGCCATTTAATGGGTTTTTTGATGGACAGTTCTTGGTCACCATATGGTCTCTATATTAACATTCTGTTCAAAAGAAGACAGTATCTGATAGCAATGCAAGTAAAAAATGACAAGGTTTAACTTTAAATGTTGCTGGTTTATTAAAAATGTGACTGAATAGAGAAAATAACCTCTGAATATTCTAGAATTGTGTGATTCATCACTTCTAAGGACATTCACAGCGAACTTTATTTAATTCATGAAAACGCAAGTTCTTATCGTTTATGTTTAGTAACATTACTTTTTCTCTCATGACCCTTATTTAAGTTTTTTATAAACTCTCTATCATGGTTCAACAAAGTCCTGATGGTTTGAGACCTCTTTTCTCTGCCTTTCTGCCACTAAATGAGGATGCACACGACCTTAAAGAAATGATGGGCCTATTTTTATATTTCTGAAAAATGAATATACAAATACACATTTTTTGGTATTAACTGTGCAGAATAAAACTATCAACTTGATCTATTGAATAAAATATATTTTAATCTGTTTCATGATCAAATCTGGAGCTTCATTTATTTCTGTATGAAATTTATGAAGCACAGTTTTGCTGATGGTTTCTGCTGTTGTATGGTACAAAAGCGATCCAGGTCTGTAGGTACCAAACAGAAGTCCCTAATCTGAGTATGTGCAATCCTGGGATGGAAATTGGGCAAAAAACTTTGTTGTATTCTTTATGTGATTATCTATATTGTGCTGAACCCTATACATTTTTCATAAGACCTTGAAATATTGTGATTTACGTGATCTTTAACACACACAATCTATATTCAGAAGCACAGACCAAACAAAAACTCACTGCAAACTGATGCCATGGAATGTTTTTTTTACACACAAACAAAAATGTGTGTGTGTTTGTTTCTCTAATTACAGTTTTAATATTTAAACACAATTAACTTTTCAGAATCACTTTGACAGACAAAGAAAATCATTAGCATCTAGAAGTAATTTGGAGATGTGTCATGGTACTCAGCCATACATATTCAATGAACACAAGTAAAAGGTAGAGATTTAACTATGAGATGGACATGTGCACCGCCCCCCAAACCAGACGCATACTTTTCACAATAAAAAAAACATTCTGTTGTGGCAACTAATTATGTGTTTTGCATTTTCATGAGAGAATTGGCTATTGGCCAGGTGGAAGATGCAAGGGCACGTATTGTCATTGGGCTGTTTTAGAGAAAAGAAAAGTAAAGAGTTTTACATCTATCTCACATTAACATAGGTTGTTGCTTTAATTACAGACCTGCGGCTGCCAAAGAAAAGAGCAAAAGTTTTGAAAGAATGACAAGATTCCAGTACATTAATTTACTTAATTAACCATGATGCCTTTACTGCATTTTAATGTAAACTAGAAAAACAAAGTAGGTGTCACATTTGGTAATGAAGTTTTTTTAGTGTAAGGATTGAAACAATCATATTAAATCCTCACTTTTTAGTGGGAAGAGAAGTCTTGTTAATAGAAGCTTTATATTTATGAGATAAGTTTTACGCATCTGCTTG
The DNA here is from genome assembly GCA_033220385.1 of Triplophysa yarkandensis. NCBI lineage: Eukaryota > Metazoa > Chordata > Actinopteri > Cypriniformes > Nemacheilidae > Triplophysa > Triplophysa yarkandensis. Next base: position 10,049,571 of record CM065667.1, on the reverse strand, counting down.
ACTTTAAGATATTTGTTTTCATCCAAGGCATTAAAAGTATTTTTAAAACAAAAACAAACCACTCTACCTCAATTATATGATCTTAAAATGATCCAAAAGGGATCACCCAAAAATAAAATTGCTGTCATTTCCTCTTGTCATTTGAAAAGACATTTCCCTGTAAGACACAAATGAAGATATTTTGAAGAATGAGTAAATAATAACAATTAAAAATTTTGTTTCGATCCATTTAAGACCACCATTTGAAGTCTACTTACACCAGTAAATCCAAAGACAGATTGTACAAGAGTACAAAATGTTACACCATCATCCCTCTCAGTTACACATCCCATAATAACACCCCCATGGACCTAGAACGGCTCCATCCTGTAACACACACACCCATACTCTGTATCAAAGACGAGTTAAATTACTTAATGTTTATAGATATGACATCCGATTTGTTCATTCCTAGGTTGTTCTTCCAGAGAGGAAGTGTTTAATGACAGGGAGTAAGTTGGAGCACCACAGGGATCCATCCCAACCACTGTCAATCCCACGGATGCAGGAAAATGTCCTTGTGGCACTGCATGATGTAAGTCTTCAGACAGGCCTGAAAGCTGGTGGGGTATTCGTGGTGTAAGATTTATTTATAATGCCGACAAGAAACACACACACGCTGAAAACTCTGATCAAAGCAGGTGTAAAAAACCCCTGGGAGATCCTTGCACCCTCTCTGCGAGACGGGGGGGAGGAATTAAGAGAAACATGAGGAAAAAGGAAAGAGGTTGGAGAATGACCTGCTGTGATTAAGGACGTCACTTTAAAGCCTTAAAATAATTTACCTTTTTATCTGACGCTTTATTTTTCTTATTTACTTAAAGGGGCCTCAGGGTTTTTGAGATCACCATCCCCGCATGTGGGACGTGTGTACGGGTGTGCGGTTTTTGTTACAAAGATTAAGACACGCAAGCAGGACTCCTGAGATGCAATCCTTGTACGTCAGGATCCGCTTGTCGTACATCAGCAATCGAATGTGACAAAAGAAATGTGGTATGCGTAGCGGCCGTGTCAAAACAATTTCATTGTAAATTTGATACATTCTGAGATAAATGCTGAATTTTAAAGGTTGCCCCAGAAGCCACGGTACAATAAATCTCCATGTTTATTTCAGGGAATAAGAGCATTTTCTACTCAGGAGCATATATATGTAATAAAGATTTAAAGTGGTCTGAGACATCGGAGGAGATTGTGTTTATTGAAGGAATGTGTGAGCAAATTAGTGGACATTTCCGACAATACCTGTGAAGGGAGGACAAATTCATTTTCAGGGAGTAAAAGCTCTGTTATTTTTATTGAACAGACTTATGGACGAATTGGACTCTTGTTTTGTGTGTTTATGTTCATAAATGAACAGATTTTAGTGATTTTAGATATCGACCACAGGTAATTCATTTGAAATATAGTTAAATTGGTCAATAACAGTATTCAATAGTGTTGTGTATGTCATATAGTATATCATTTATTTATACGACTTTTTTGCACACTGCTAAATAATTACACTGTTTCTATTCAATGAGTCTGTAGTAAAGTCCTTGGTGGCAAGGAACACCAAAAAGGAAGGAAGTTGGAGATGTACCTCTTGCTATCAACCATTTTGTTGTCACATGATCAAGGGGCAAGTCATGTGACTATTAACACCGTCAATTTATTTTGGTACATGTGTCTGAATTAAAGACGTTTCTATGTTAAAACATACACATATGCTGTTGTACACGCACACCTTTGTGACCCAAATGAAACTTTGACACAAATCCGCAAAGAATAGACTGCCTGTAGAGAAGATTATGTTTGATAAAAAGCACTGAGAAGCACCCTTATTTGGCTAAACTTGCCTCTCCGATATTTTGAATGGAGACTTCGATACCAATATTAAATGCCAGATATCTGTTTCCCACACTTCTTTATATACTGTACAAAGTGCAGGAATGGTTTATTAATAAAAAATAATAAAGTTAATACACAATACATTTTAACAAATTGCTTTTTAATAAGCTTATTATATAACAAATAAAATAAAATATTTCATCATCTGAGTGTTTCCATTTTTTGTGTGATACTTTAGAATGTGCATTCAAATTGGTGAATGAAAACATAACTAATGATGAACCATAAATCACACACCATATTTAAAACGATAAAATGAATTTTAGCGAACTATAGATTTGTCCAGTACGAATTTAAAGGCACACAAAAAAAGACGCAGAACGACATATGAAAGCACAGTAAAATGACCTTGGTTTAACTTAAAAAAGTCTGCAATCTATTACCATTTTAATATGAAAATGAACCCTCGGGACACAAAGTAAGTGACCATAGTTAAATAAAAGGCACACGCAAACGTGTACCATCAATCGCATGTAGCAGACATGTGTAGAAACGTTCTCTTAAAACCGTCTAATGAAGTCATTTATATTTGTTAAGTCAGACCATTGTTTGGCAACCTTGTAAAGGTCATGGAAGTGCTGTGCGATGTATGGCTATAGATAATGTATTTTATCTGTTCTTCTCGGTCTGGCCTCTGCGTGTCTGTACAGCGAGCGAGTGCCACACCTCACCCTGATTGTCATACTAAACGTCCTCATAATCGATATGCTGATTAACTCTAAAGCCCTTGATGCTAATCTCATTCACAGATAATTCAATATCACGCTTATCAGGAGAAGGCATCCCCCTTCAACAACTTTTTGTAGGTTCCCATGTAGATATCTGACAAAATGGTTTGGTAAAGTGAAGACATTAATTACCCACAAATAGAGGACAAACTGATCTCTTTATCATCTGGAGCCGCCACTTGTTCTCTCTGTCTTCCTCTCTATCGCAATCTCTCTCCGTCCTCTATTGGAAAGTAAAGGGTTGAGGTAATGTATCTTAAAGTTCTCCTGAACAGTTTTGCACACATGCAAATGACTTCATAAACCTCATGAATTATACTCAATAAATCTAGCATCAAATCTATTTTTTTTTTATTTATGTAATTTATGTGAAACCATATACAGAAATATTATGCAATAAAACTGAATATGTAATGGTAAAAATTTAAAGTTCGAGGTACAACATAATTTTGTTTTTTTTAAATTTTAAATTAAAATTTTTAACCTCAATCCATTTATTGGAAATAAGAATTGATAATGAATGCAAAAAGAAAAATATATGTAAAACACAATTTTACAAGAGAAACTAAAGAAGAGAGATGTAACTATGCTATTGAGGTCTATTTGCTTCCTAATGACTAACTAAAACATGTCAGCCAATATCTGAAAAAAATACAGAGGAATAAAACAAGTGCGTGTATGTGTTTGCGCGCGGACAGAGTGTTGGGTTTTTTTAGAGCAGCCTTCCTAACAATGTTTAATTGTGTCAGTAAAGTGGGACATCACTGCAATGTGACCTTCCAAAGACTCAAAACCAATTCTACTTTTGGAGAGTGTTCTATCTCTGCACCCGGATGCCATGTATTCTCATTACGATTGGTGTCACGGCGGGCTCAGCACAGAACTTGTCGATTCACAGCGAGAACAGTTTCAAACGGGCATTTGTGAGTCCACAGTTGCAGTAATTCACGCGTATAACCGCTGTAAAATTACGCCAGACTGCGAACATGTGACATTAAACGAATATAACTCTGCTACACTGATGGTTAACCTTTAATACTTCAGAGCAGGTGTACGAGATCTACAGGACAAGCAAAGTTATGGTTTAATGTTTTTTTCTTTGTAACATGAATTTTCTATGACCCTGTTTAAAATAACTGAGCATAAAAGTAGGTCGATCTTTAAAGATGTTGGATGGATTTTGGGTGATACATGTGTTGAGTCTTTCATCTGAATGCTCATCCAGTTCTCAAGATTGGATTGGTTAACTTTTGAATTCAGAGTGTTTAAAATGTAAGTATAACATTTCTTTTTTTATTGCTTTAAAATCTCATGGGAATAGAAAAAAAATTGACCTGTTAAGTCAGGAATAAACATGCTAAATTGTTCTTAAGTGTAACTGAATAGTCATAGTTTATTAATCTTTATTGTTAATTAATCTGTTTATGTTTTTACTTGTTAGTTAATTTATGTTGCATTGGACCCAGAAACAAGAAAATAAAAAAGTACAATTCAACATATAGCATCTGGCAAAACGCTGTCAGTGACAACTGGCATATTGAGAGAGTGCATCAGAGTATGCCTGCCGTGTACAAGGAGTTTGTGTGTGGGAGTGTGTATGTGTTAGAGAGTGTGCGTGTGAAAAAGACAGTGTGGGTGATGAGCTTGTGTGTGATGTGTGTTCTGTATGTCACATTGGCCATCTGCCTGAGCAATCAAGGCAAGATGATAAACACTACATGATGTCAACTCTCAGAGTCTGCTGACCAAACATTATGCGGCAAAAGTCCAACAACAAGAGACCAAAGCAAAAAAACTACAATTAAAATAAAAAGACGTCCGTTACCACTTTTCGAAAAGGTGTCTTTACACTGTAAAAAATATTTAACGTTGCTTGGTATATATCACAAAAATATACATTTATGGTAACTTGATAAAATCTATTTAAAACATTAAATAAATGTTTAGTAATAATTTATTAAAAATCCAACAGTTCACTTCTTTAAAAAAATAATGTTTAAGTTCATGTAATGAAAAAATCAAGTATTTATCATATCTATATTTGTAAAATGCACTTATTTTATGTATTCTTATAGAAATAAGTGAGTTAATCAGATTGACTACATTTTTTTACTTACATTTACTTACCATTTTTAACGTCATATTTTATTAAGCATACTTAACATTTACGTAATGCATTAGTTAAAATTAACTAACAATGAACAAGACGAATGTATTATTTATTAATGTTACTTTGTCCATTTTAAAATCTTATTAAAACTAAAAGTAGTTCTATTGGTTGAACTAACGTTAATAACTGTATTGACATCAACAAACATTTAAAAGGATTTGATCAAGGCTGAAACAATAAATTGTTCATTGTTAGCTAATGTTAATAAATGCATTTACTAATGTTAACAAATAGCCCCTAGTTGTAACCAGATTTTCTTTTAAATATCAACCAGCATAGACTTTTTTCCCATGTTGTAGACAACATTTCAAAACAAGACTGGTAAACAGGATAATTCCTGCTTAAAAATTATATAACCGTCTGCCACCTCCTAAATCTGAAGTTAATTTACAGTAGTGTAATGAGCAGAAGTTTTCCCAGCGTGCATCTGAACTCCTGGTCCCATCGCCGCTTGAGCGGGATATGGCACCATCCCACCCACAGAAAACATGGCCGCTTTCCAGACTCGCCACATGACCGTAGCCAAGAGCCACTCTTGTCTCTTGACCTTTCCATTTCTTTTCCTTCTTCTATTTGCACTTCTATTTTCTCCTCTTACTTCATCCCTGATCTTCTCTGTCCTCACCTTGGGTGCTTTCACCTCTTCGCTCACCCTGGTCTTTTTTTCTCTGCGTGAAGGAATCTTCTTCAGTCAATCAATCACTCACTCATTCATCCTTACTGCTGGTGTCTGACAGGTGAGATCCCGTCCTTTTAGTATTGTACAGACGGAGGTCAGCCAGATCATAGGATTCAGTGTGCAGAATAAAAAACAGCTTTGAGTTTTTTCTGTTTGCTGTAATCGCACAATGTTTTATCGTCTGTCTGACTCTCGCTTTGGCATGCGAAGAGGTATTAAGTTTAATTTATCTGCTAAACACGGTACAAAAACTGGCACTTGTGTGAGACTACAGTCGATGCAAATCATCAAGTGACATTTAGTAATGATGCCCCGTAAGTGATGTTCATTATTATTAATCTTTCAGCCTTTTTTTAATGGGAAGCGCTGGTTATTGCCCCATTAACAGAGCGAACCGCAACATGGGACCCAATCTAATATTAGCAATCCTATCGATATGATAATATCTTTCCGACTACCGGCTCTCTCACCGCCTTACAAAACCAATCTCTCGACGTGTTTATTTGCGAGCTGAAAAACGGCTTGAACTTTAATTGCCTCATCGTCTATTCTCGTCTTCAGTCCAGGGGTTAAAAGTTATAAATTGAAAGACTTTTTTGTAGTAATTTGACCATTGGGCCATAAATTACGACAAGAAGAGAAAATCTAGCGAGCGGAGGAGTGGGTCAGCATGATTTATGAGAGGCGGAGAACCACCTCCAAGTCGGAGTGAGGGAGAAGATCCATTAAAATCAAGTCCCTCTGCCTCACTGATCTGCATGGTATCTCCACCTGCCTGCCACACTTCTTCAAATATGAATTTCATCTGTTCTCAGCATCCGCTTGTACTTCATCAGAAAAGTCATTTCTGGGTGGGAATGACTTCAAAGCACACACTGCTCCTGTCCCGAGCGCCACCCTTGAAAAATGAAGTCGGGTTAAAGTTGTTTCTCATGGAACCCGGTCTCTTTTCCCGATGGCGGTGCAGTTGTTTATTATTTTAATTAAAGCAAGTTTTCACTTTCTAAATGTGAAAGACAGGGTCACTTAGAATACCGCCCCACACTAATGAATTTCTAAAACGCCTTTATCTCCTCCCTCCCCATGGAGACCTGTAAACAAGATGGCGTCCACCAAACGAATGGCTCTTGTCAGTGGACTGGGGAACTGAACTTGACTCTTAACTTTACAAGCAACAGTATATACTGCTAGTATTCACTCTAGTTGAGTTGCTTAACAGTCCTTCAGATTCTTCTGCATTATCTTTTACTTTGAATAAAACTATCTTTTAGGTTTGCCTGATGTGCACCCCTTCAAATATTTATAGAAATAGAGTATACTTCGCATTTACATTCACATTTAGTCATTTAACTAGATCCTAGTCTATATACTTTTAGGGGGTTTAACAATTTAAGCAATGTGAAACAAGTAATAAGAAAGGAGTTGTACACCTGTAAATTCATATGTACTAGTTGCAATACACATAAAGTAGAAAAATTAAGTTTACCACAGTACAAGTTTATTCATATAAATTAAAAATGGGAGCCAAATTGAGTGTCAAGTAAAATTAAAATAGTATACTTTACAGTTTCTACTAGTGCATTGGTATTTATTATGAATTGATATTTATATAATGTACTTTCAAATATTGATAAAATAGAAAAGTGATGCATTCGTTATGATTGCTGCCCAATTAAGTGGCATGAATAACAGTTTTTGCATTTCTATTTTATGATTATATGGGGCCTTTCAAGGACATAGTTGCAGAGATGCACTGTAATGGATATTATATTGAGCAGTATCTATATATTATCCCTAAACCTACCATCACTGAAAACATTCTGCTACTTTAGATTTTAGAAAATTTGTTCTATATAATTTATAAGCTTGAATCATCAAAAGGTGATTCACACAGATTCAGTTGTTAAGCACTAAGTTGTATTTTATTCTATCAAACACTTTAAAACTTTGCTGTACTATTGCAGCAGGTTAACAAGTAACTTCATATAAATTAAATTTGAAATTTTGTTTTTAACAAGCATCAACATTTCCAATATACGCTTTCAGAAAACTACTAAATATAATGTTTTTTTATCTCATGTTATTGTTACATAATTGGAAATATTTTCCCTAAAGCACAAGACAAACATGAATAATTTTTGCAGTGTTTTAGTCCTGATGCCAGTAATGACACCAAACTCTTTTGTCTCTTTTTTAATCTCAAAAGTCAAAGTGTTTTAAATTTTATCAAAGTTAAGTTTCACTTAATTTAAAACAGGGCTAATAAAATGTTAAGTATACTGTTAGACCTTACTAGGCTTTTTAAAGTAGCATTCCAGTAACATTGAGGTCTGTTTGCTACTGTATTTTCTCAGTAAACTACTGCAATGACCTTCTAAAAAGACATCTTTAAAAAGTAGTTTACCATTTTAAGATATATAGTGTTGCCAGCTTGTTACTGTAAGAAGTCTGGTAAGGTATGAAAATCTAATAGTCCAAAGTAACTTACTGTAAAAAACACAGCAGAGTTTTACAGTTTACTTTTATAAATATTTGTTTTACCGAATAATTCTACAATAACTACATATGGAAATACGGCATTAGGGCATTGCAACATGTTGTTTACTCATGTCATCTGGTTGACACCCCGAGTGGGAGAGCTACATGGCAAATTAAGATGATTGAAATGAGAATTGACACACGGAAATATCATTCTTGTTTTAATTATTAAAAACAGCATTTTCAGTTTAAGTCATTTTTCTGAATGTGCCAGCCTAAAAACTTGCATTGAGATGAACAGAAATGTTGACGCCAATCACCGGGTATTACAAACCCTCCCTGTGTCCAAACTACCAGCAGGCCAGGCGGGTTCTCTACGAGCGGGTCATTGACAGACACATGAGCTGCTGTCTCAGAGGTAGAACCAGACTGGTCTCTATGGCCATCATTATAATGGCAGTGAAGCAGTAATAATTATTGTAAACACCGTACAGAAGGGAGCGTGTGCTGTGCCTTACATTCACAAGAGACATCACAGTCTGTTCATCACCGGTCATACACACACGCACATGTGCACACCCACACGAACACTCCACGACGGGGAGGCCTTGTTTTCATCTCTTTCTCCTCTTTCTTTCTCTCCCTCCTGGAGTGATTTATCTCTCTACTGCCCTTCCTTCCATTTTGTCTCCGCGGAGCCGTCACCGCCGTGATTTGTGCTCTGTTCTCCGCCGATGCATCTTAAATTATCACCGTCTGTTATTAAACGGGAGCACTTACAGCGTTTGCAGCGGCTTACACACATACGCACGCGGGCAGGCAGGGGAGGTACCTGCCGTGTCAGCTGGTGGATGTGGGCTATAAAAATGCCAGCGTAAGCAAATCTGATTGGGATTTAAAAACAGCAGCCGCGCTGCACCGCCCATCAAGAATCAATCACGGCACAAGACGGCATCAAACATGTGCCGAGGCCTAGCGGTGGACCGCACGTGCACGTCCTCGCTGGCGCAGGTGTGATCGATGGAGGCGTGTCTGCAGATGTTTGCTTGATGGCTTGTTTGTTTTTTCTCGTTCTTTGCCTTTCCAAATTGTGAATCATAAAGGCTTTGTGATAAACATGTGCTCATCATGAGCAGTGAAGTACAATGGGGGTTGGGACTTGGAATGCTTTGTTATTTGTTCTTCTATTTGTCACAGTCTAAATAAACTGTCAGTGTGTCACTGATGTGGGTATCTGTCAACATAACACCAGCTCCTCTGAAAGGAATGATGGTGTTTTTTAGGCATTACGGTGCCACACACCTTTGAAGTCTAGGCATCTGTGCCCACCGAGCAGTTTATAATCTTTCACACAAATGCTCAGACTCAGAATGAACAAAGCGGCGATGATATCTTTAAACCTGGGATTATTATTTACCACTTTACCAGAGAGAATACAATGGATGCTATTATATAACATACTCAAATTATCCTTTGATGCTTCTCACAAAACATAAATACAGACCTTTATTATTGCTATAAACTTGAAATACTAGAAAGTTTGTAGCTATTTAGAAATGATGTTCGACATTACACAACGTAATTTACAATGCATAATGGCATGATCTAACACTTCTATTTTCTCTGTCATTTTCATTCTGATGTGCACCGTGGGACTGCCATAAAACTTATACGTGAAGTTGATCTAAATATAGGACTTTGTTCTTAAAATAAAAGTTAACAATTATTTTATCACTCACTCGCTCTGATGTGATTTTAACCTTTATGGCTTTTTAAACCTAATACAAAAGAAGATATTTTAAAGAATGCTAGTAACAAATAACACTGCCCCCATTGACTTTAATTGTATGGACACCACTGAGAATATAGTATAAATATTTAGGAGTTAAAACATAATGTTCCATACATTTTAGCAAAATTTGAGGTCCACTTAATAAGTTCATGTTGTGTATTAATAATAACTTATATATTCATATAAACTAAAATAGCCCGGGGTTGTGCCAATCTTTCACAGTAGTACCTCAAGCGTCCAAAAACCTGTACAATATAAAATAATTTTTATTCCACAGTTTTTAAAAAACATTGTTCAATAAATCATAACAAGACTTTTGTTTTTGGGATTACTACCCCTTTAATAAGGCAGTTCATATTGTTTATTAAGTATAGCTTATTTATATATATTTAACTCTCTAATAGTCTACTGTTGTTTTCACAGCAGATGTTTACAATCCACAACCTTTTTTTACATTGGAGAGGAAAATAATACCATCATGTCAAATGGGGAAAAGTGCCTTTGGATGCATTAGTTTGTCAAAGCACTACTTTGTTATGTTTAAAATAACTAATATATAACTGTGCTATTAAAGTAAACAGGTCACTTTTAATGTAAATCAGCATCTATGGTGAGCCATCATTCACGCTGTCACAAGCAGTGATGCATTCAGAGGCATTTGCTCATGAGCATTAAACTGCACCAAAACGTTCCACTTACATAAGTATACAGTATACATTTAAATACTGTAAATATATAAAATATTTCCTCCAGATCAAAACAAGGATTCTGTAAAAATGTTACGAAGTCATCCGCATTTCATGGGCTGAACTCTCTTTTAGTCCAAGAGAAGTTTAGACTGAGGTCAACAGAGAAACAACACTCAACCAGTCATAATCATTTATCTTTTATTCATGGTGCCCGTTTACAGCACACAAAGTCAAACCCATTCAGCGATTCAGTGTGTTGTGAATGCACCCTTGTCCTCAGCTTTCTGTTTTCTGTACATTTAAGCTCAGACGAAGGTGAATCTTATTTTTTCAACAGAAGGCAATGAAAATTCCAAAGCATTAGCAAGTACAAACGATGTGCAGGACAATGAATTGGACATCTGGACATATGAAAGTACCAGCACCATAATTGAATTACCCAATCTTATAATAGAGCTACCCAATCTTATAGTTGAATTACCCTTATTAATATCTTAAAGTGAAAAAAAATGATTTTTTAAGGTTTGTTGACCGGCATTGGCATCATTATTATACAGACACAAAACTAAAATGCAAGTGCCGGCTACAGACATTTTTCAAAATATCTTTTTTTGTGTTCTGTAGCATATAGTTTGAAAAGACAAAAGTGGAACTAAGAATGACACAATTCAAATTTTCTGATCACTTTTAAAGAACAGTTTACACCAAAATGTATGTACTATCTCAGTCTCCTCATTTTGTGCACTGAACCGGCTCATATGTACTAATATCTGAAATCAAATTCTCGTTGAAAATCTGCATAATTGCTTCTTCAATCTATCCAAAATTCTGCAATAACACAAACAATCCCGCACATATATCTAGAAAGCGTAACTGTTAACAGTTTGTGTGAGTGGCACACTTCAACAGTTTGACATTTACAAAGCTCTGATAAATACTTTCATTAGCTATAAGAATGCACTGTTCTCTTTCTTCCGCAGTCATAATTATAAAGGGTTTGATATATTTGTACATCTAAACTATGACACATGCATGCCTTAATCCCTGAGCATATTCATTCGAATTCTCTCGCTCCCGCAAACATTAGCATTAAAACAATTTGAATGGAAATTTGTGCTATGAGAAGAACTGAATTTAATCCAACAATTCTTTTGGGTATTTATATACATTATGGAGAACTTCAATTGAGAAATAAGACAGGGAAGAGAGAGGAGGAGGGAGAAAGTATGACCTTCAACAGAAGTAAAGGAACCGGTTTGAACAATAAAGATCCACCAGGGATCACCAACAAGGAGTTCTGTAAACGACTGATATACTCAACAGACAGAGAGAAGGCCGCTTGGAGATATAGTACACATACTGTGTATGGATGGTAAGAGAGTGTTAAAAGACATGCAAGTTAATCCTCAAAGACTCACCAGTGAAAATGATTTTAAAGCAGTTACAGTATGCAATAACAGTTTTTTTATTTAATATGGGTCACTAAAGCAGTTGTCATTGGAAACTGTTAATATTCAACTTCAAGGTTGCTTGGTAACAATTATCTGTGTAGCATTCAAGGCCTCTCATATAGGATTATGAATATATTTTGAGTATTTTCACTTTAAGAGTCAGTCGGGTGTAGGAATATTGTAGGATGATGAAATCCTTAAGAGCATAAGATTTTAATATAATGCTCTGTGGCCTCCTAGCTGCTTCAGACAGAAAAATTCTACAATCTACATCCAATTTTTACAGAGGTTACACTGTAACTTTGGATGCCAAACCCTACAAGTTTCATCTGTAAATTTTAAGGCAAGATGATTATATATAAATTTAATGTCAATCATTCCTTTACTTTTATATAATAGCTTAGAGTGGTTGATCGATGGCCCTGCCTGTAAAATGTGTATTATTACCAGACTGGCATATTTTGTGTTGTGGTGTGTGGGCTATTTTTGGACTTGTTTGATTGACCAATGGACTAGTTTTTGGCTGGCTTAGATTGGCCATTGGACTATTTTCGGCTAGCTATTGTGCTATGTTTAATTGGCTTTTCGGCTAGTTTTAGGCTAGTTTTGACTGGCCACTGGCCTTTTTTTGGATAGTTTTTATTGGCTATTGGGCTATGTTAGGCCAGATTGATTGGCTATTTAAACAATTTAGAGTAGTTTTGATAGGCCATTGGGCTTTTTGGGGCAGGTTTTCAGCTATTTTTGATAAATTATAGGGCTGGTTGGGATTACCTATTGAGCTATTTTAAGGCTAGATTTGATTGGCCAGTTGGGCTTCATTGATTGACGATTGAGCTATTTTGGAGATAGTTTAATAAGCGATTGAGCTATTTTTTGGGTTAAATTTTAATAATTTGTTTTTGGCCATTGGGGCTATTTTTGGTTGGCTACTAGTCTATTTTCGGGCTGTTTTTAACTAGACGTTGGTCTAGTTTTGGGCTTGTTTTCAAAAGTCTTCTGGGTATTTTGGGGCTAGTTCGTTTGACCATTGGGCTATTTTTGGGCTGGTTTTCACTGGCCATTCAGTTTGTTTTCTTACAGAAACCTAAATCTAAATGTTGTATATAATTTTTTTAAAACAAATGCTTGAAATACACAAATAAATCAATAACAATGCCTGGGTCTTCACCTCAAGCTATTAGCAATAATCTGTAAGAATGTATGTGCCATGTAAATGCATTTCCAAGAGTTCATTGAGTTGAGAATAAAAACGCAACACTCCCAAGGTAGTAAACTATGGCAACACGAAATCAAAATGTAGTAATACACATTAGCAAACGAAGAAAATAACAACCCGCCCTAATGTGATTGAAAATGGCTTTAGCCCTGCAGAGATGAGAATCTGATTTATTCCTAACAGCGGTAAAGTCCAAAAGTCTTTAAACTGGAACAGTTTGTTCATCAGACCTTAAGTTATACAATTTGCAAGTGAAAAATGTGAAGAGCAGGCATTTGGAGAGAGAGCTGGCCATAAACTCAAAGAAGCGTTTGAAGCAGCGGATTGGCCATGCAAAAGAAGCAGACAGGAGGAAAGGCAGTTCTCACTCTGTTCTCTTTGGAAATGTCACATTTTTGGAGGCGGTGTGAAAGAGGATGGCTCTCCATACTGAAAGCCACTGCTGGCCATTAATATGCAGCAAATAATTAACCCCGGCTTCCCCCTCGCGTTCAGTTCACAACAGTACTTAAACATACTTCACTGGAGCATCGCCTTGCAACGACCAGACAATGGAAACATGTGGGCATGAAAGAGGCAAGGTGAGAGCCGGCCTGCACACTGACACGCACGTGAATAATCTTAATCGCACACGAGTCATTAGAATAGCACAACCGCATTAAATCATCGCGGATGGTGAACGAGCATCTGCGTCTTTATGTTTTGTACAGGAAGGGTTTTTGACCTGACGGATTTCTGAGAGAGCCCGTGATTACGCTGACCCCAAATGTCACCCGACTGCTGTTTGGCTGATCGCGACTGCACATCCCAATCTTCCCACCAGTTGTCCTGTTCCCACGGTAACACAGGCTGCATGTTGACAGCAGGCGGTTGCCAGGCAACCAGGCTCTCATCGAGCCTGTTATTAAAGCATTCCTGTGCATGAAAGGAAATAAACTTCACAATCGCAACAAGTCCGGATATGAGTCCCACCACTCGCTTCATCAACCCCGTGTGTGTGTGCGAGAGCACATGAATTATCCATGACCCTCTTTTGTTCATATTTATTAATTCATGCGTGTTATTTTGTTCTTTTTATTTATTTATTTATACCCTCAAGTCTCCAAAATGTGCCGTGCAGTTCTGAAAGTCTCATGCCTCTCTGCACCTGTTGCTTGCGGTCTGGTATGAACTAGAGCTGTCTATCGCCTAAAAAATTAACTAAATTAATTACATGATGAACTTAATGAACAAAAGATGAATCAAATTAACAAAAGTTAATTACAAGAAAATCCCCAAAAGGAATTTATTCAAAGGCATGATACGATTATGGATTATGATTATGGATTATGGCTAAAAATACTCATTTGTATCGGTTATTATATTTGTTAAACATTAAAATAAGGTTGTATTTCTTAATGAAATAGCTAAAATGAACAAACACTGAACAAACTTTAAGTTTACGTTTTACTTACTTTTACTTTTACATTTACTTTCATCATTTTACTAATACACATTTAAAACCAAATGGGTCAGTTGTGGTCTGGTGGTTAGAGGGTTGGACTTGTAAGCAGACGGTTGTGGGTTCGAATCCCAGTGCCAGCAGACAATGACTGAATTGCCCTTGAGCAAGATACCTTACCCCCATTTGCTCTGCAGTGATAAATGGCTACTGCATAATACTTGTAAGTCGCTTTGGTAAAAGCAGAACTTAAAAAATAAAAATAAACTAAATACATTTTTTGAGAAATTAACTGTCTAATTTTTTATATATTACTTTATAATTATTGAATGCTTTAAAAAGTTGTTAATGAAAAATACAACAGTTTATTGTAATGGCATTAATTAGTCTTCACAATTACTGTGGGGATTGGTTGATCAGGATTTTGTTTGTTGATGTTATTTGGTTTATTTGAGCAAATAAATATACAAACCATGTTTAAACAAACATAAAAAGTTGTTTAGGAAATAAACTCTTAATTTCTATACAATAGAAAATGTCAATGTAGTTCACAGTAAACTACTTTATATAACAATTTGTGAAAATCTCCCTAAGCCATTGACATGTGTATATTTTCGAAAACATCTCTCTAAGGTTTGTAACATTCCTGTCACACTGTCATCTCTTCTGTGCCACAATGAAAAGCAAAACTCTCCTTGAGTCATTCAGAAGCTGAAATAGGTTAAGTAAACAGTAAACCCAGTTGTGAATGTATCTGTTCTTCTGTATCTGCGGCCTACATGTGCATACTCTATGTTGTTCAATGCACCCCATTCAAATAAATATAAGGAAAGGACATCAAAGTGCTCCGCTTTTGTCCTTTAATCTGCTTCGGGAAGCAGGCAAGGTGGTCAAGCAAAGGTAAACACACCGTCCTCAAAGCACCGGCTGAAATAAGCAGTATTTTTTAATCTATTTGTTGGTAATGTTAGCTATAAGTGGACTTTGATGACAGGTCACTTAAGAGCCTTGAAGGACTCATGAGAGTTTCAATGCAAAGTCCAATAAGATTTCAGACACCAGCCTTTATCTGTTCTTGCATTTGTCTTCATTTTTATACATTTGTAAAGCAAGGCCACATTTCCTCTAAAATTGATATCCATTCCGGTTGTACGTCACTATTTCTTTAAAGTGATCTGAAATGTCTATAACAGTAGACTCTACATTTAATCTGCCTAGCTATTTTTTTCTTTCTCACTGTCTCTCTCTCTTTTCCTTTATTTTAGTAGTCTTATAGAGAAGGTGGGAACTTAATGAAGTGTGGATGATCGACTCCAACACATTTATCATTGACTTTGACTCCAGTTTGTAGAATCATGAATAATTTATTGTGTATGAAAGGGAGTTTAGAACCTTACCGAGGGTTTACGTTGTGTGTGTGTGTGTGTGTGTGTGTGTGTGTGTGTGTGTGTGTGTGTGTGTGTGTGTGTGTGTGTGTGTGTGGGTGTGCGTGCGTGCGTGCGTGCGTGCGTGCGTGTGTGATATATCTACCTCCTTTAAGCTTTCCTTGAATTCAAATGAAGCCAGACCACTGTAGTGTATCTAAGTGCTGACTCCAAATTTAGTGTTGTGTGTTTGCAAACAGATTTTTGTTAATCGCCTATAGATTAACTCGGTGTAGAGGATTGGCAGTGGATCTGGTACAAACAGAGAGATGGCCTTGTCCACTTCTGTGCGTAAGAGTGCAGAGAGAGGGATACTTGGAACTTTTGTCAAAAGTTAGAGATTAAATGGCCCTTACATCAATTCTCTCCAGACACTTAAGCTGTTTTCAAACTGGAAATGTGACGTGTTGCGAGTATGGTGTTCCTCACTTGGAATTTGTGCTCTGCATTTAACTCATCCCAGTGTACACACAGTAAGTGAACACACACACACACTTTGAACACACATATGGAGCAGTGGGCAGTCATGCTGCAGCACCCGAGCAGCATTTGGGCGAGCGGTGCCTTGCTCAAGGGACTCACCTCAGTCGAGGTATTTACCGCTGGTACCTAGTCGATCATTAGGGATTTTTGTTGGATTAATGTGAAAATCATTAACTGGCCCTCTTGTCTTTTAAAATCTATATGAAACACTCTCTTTTGGAAATTACAAGGGGATATACTTTGAAAAATGTTGGTAAAAGGAAACCGTTTGTCCCTATGAACTTCTATTGTATAGAGGATCAAAGCACTGCAGGTTAATGAGACTAATGGTTTCCTTTTATTCATATTTTTTGCAGGTTTGCAGTAGAAGTAATAGGTGGTGGGTAAAACATAACTTTGTTAGTTTAGCATTTTGTTATTTTTATCCCATATGAGTTTTTCTTCTTCTTGGGAATACATAAGGTGATATTTTGAAAATATTGGTAACCAAACAATTTTACTTGGGGACTTTCATTTATACATTTTTGGTAAAAATATCTTCATTAATGTTTTGCACTGGAAGTAAAGTCATCAAAGTTTAAGCAAATGATGATTACACTTGTCACTGTTCACTGAGCCCTTTGTCATTTTTAAACCTGAACTAAAACTCAATAGCTAAGACCATTCACTTGGAGAGCATGTTGATTAAACCTCTTTTTATTTCAAACCTGTTTGACTCTCTACCTTCTTCAGAACACATACAAAAGTATTTTGAAAAATGTTGGTAAATGAACAGCTGCCCCCATTCACTTATATTTTATGGACATGAAACCGACCAATGCAAGTTAAAAGGTCTTAACCTTCAAAGTCACACAGGCTTAAAATTACACGAGGCAGATTTTTCATTTTGGGTTGATTTTTTACATCTTAAGACGTTTTTAAAAAATCAGAATTAATTCTACCACAACATTGACTTAACAGTTAAAGTGACAATAATTGTGGAATATACAAAAAAATGCCAAAAGTGAAAATAAAAAATTTATATTTTTTTAATAGCACCTACAATCCACTTGGCTCAAATATCTTAGGGGCATGTGACCCCCGAACGGGCATCACACTTCTCACTCTGGAAATTCAAAGCGAAGTATACTTCAATTTGCAAGGACAATTTGCCGGGAGCAACCTGGGATTAAGCACCTAGCCCAAGGGCACAAAAGTAATAGGAAGGTACTTCATTCAAAGTAACTCCCCGGTTTCTAAATCACTTCTACTTGAAATTGAACCTGTACCCTTTTGGCTAGCAGGCCAGAATCGTGGCCATAAGTCTACCAGCACTCCACGGCTCTCTCTCATCAGCCTCGGGTCTAATTATACAAGATTGCAATATTAAATGATGACGGCTCACAGGGATGTTAACAAAGCCGTCTGAAGAATCATTTTATTGAAAAACACACATACATACGATGAGCTTTTACAATGGATTGCAGCAGCTTAGATTAGAAATATGGGTCTCTACCCTGAAGACTGTTATGATCCCTGTATTAGTGTGGGGTGCAAGTAGGTCAAACCATCTTGCAATAGCATGACAGTATGACAGTGAAAATCTGGTTTTTGAAAGCAGAAGACTTATATAACATTACACCTGGGGCCATTCCCCTCTTCACCTGAAAACAGACTTCAAACATGGAAAGGTACCTTCTTGTTACTTTGGTACCTTTATTGTTACATTAGGCATTTGTGGATTTTTCCTCTCTCTCACACAGCACAGTGGGTGGAGTAATATTCAAGACTATCAATAATCCCTTGTTTTCCCTATTAAAAGGTAAGAAACTCAACAAAAGAATACGACAAAAACACAGAGGAAATCAATTACATTTGGGCAGCGGCACCAGCCTCAAGCCCCGGAGACCGACGCAGTCAACAGCAAACTTTATTCATTAATGCGAAATTTAATCAGAGACTCCCTCCACTGAAAACACCAAATCAAATCAATTCATTACGTGTAAATAAAATATACCGATACTCTTAAAGGCTCCATTATGTTTTAATTTCACCAGTCATGAGAAACGTCCCAGATGAGATGTTATGAGTGTAGAATGTAGTTCGTAAACAATTAGACTCCATCCCGAAGGGACGAGAACAATCTCACGCCACGGAGCTCGGTTGAAAGAGGCCGACCTACGCATTTCCTGCTCTCTCAACCCCTTATTAAAGCTATTATCATCTGTCTGATTGTTTCATGCGCCGGGACTTTACCAGGAGTCTCCTCAGAGTTTCTCAATGATGGAAAAATAAAGCTGTCTGCGCGAGAGATGCAAAGGTGCTGTAAGCAAAGACCGTTGTGTGAAGATAAGAGATTGAAAACAGAGAACACAATTACACAAACACGTTGACTTGAATGCATTTCAAGATTGCCTTAATATGCATTCAGAATTACAAACGAGTGGGGAGGAGCTTGGTTCTCTTAACCTGTCAATCAAATGGAAATGTTATGCATCCCCTTTAACTCAGCTTGTGGTCGTTGTTTCTTGGAAAGAGATGTTGTAACCTTCTCTGTCTGGTCTTAGATTGAAGGTGTGTTTATCACAGGTACAGTCCCTAAGGAAAGTCTTGGGGTTAAGTGCTTTACTCAAGGGCTCTGTGGTGATGGCTCAACCTACAGCCTTACAGATAGCATCCCATCCAACTTTGAAAAGCCATGATCAAGGTTTTTGGTTTCATTGGTGGTTAGAAGTCACCTTGGGCCTTTATTTCTAAATTCAACAAAAGACAGAATCTTTGAAAGTACATAATGACAAGCTAGCATTGGCAGATTTTTTATTTTGGGTGAACCATTCCTCTAAAATTGCTTTTTTAGCAGATAATAAAAGCTGATGCTGGCAAGATGAGCCAGACAAAACGTCCGCCTTCAAGAAGCGATTTACATAAATCTAGGTGATATGGATTGCTGTACGGGTAAAGTACTTTTACAGCTCACAATAAACATAAGTCAATAAAGTCAAGCAGGATTCAGCCTTTAATATCCAGGATTTACAGAGAACCGGTGACTGTGCTTGTAGAATATGTTTTATTTTACCAGCAGGAAAAGGGGGCGAGAGTCATACTTTTAAATATCGCTCGCGTTTGAAAGTACACGACTCCACGGATATCTCAAACCCTTGACAGGTTTTTCCAAAGTGCTTACTGTGTTTTGTTTATTTTCTTTCACAAGTGTCTGATCTAATTTAGACATAAATCAAAGTTATTCGAAACATTTTTCTTTTCTTTTTGTACAGAAAATTCTTCGGTGAGCTGAGTCATTAGAGCTCTGACAGCCCGGCATGCCCTTATTTCCAGTCACAAGAGCGCGGTGGGTAACATCCATCTTTTATGTAAAGAGGAATTTGGGTAACAAGAAACGTTGCTA
The DNA here is from genome assembly GCA_033220385.1 of Triplophysa yarkandensis. Taxonomy (NCBI): domain Eukaryota; kingdom Metazoa; phylum Chordata; class Actinopteri; order Cypriniformes; family Nemacheilidae; genus Triplophysa; species Triplophysa yarkandensis. The sequence goes on along the minus strand of CM065667.1, from coordinate 10,029,706 downwards.
AGTCTGTCTGTCATCTACTGCCATTTTCTTTTTGTGCCTGACCTCAGGGTAGCCATAATCATTTTCTCTCGGAGGTGCAGCCATGTCGTGTATACCCCTAAAATGTCATGGCAGTAATTATATACGGTATAACTTACAGTGATTGGTCCTTTGGGTTGACGTGACCTTTGGATCGATTTAGAGAGTTATTAATACTGATAGGAAAATGTATACTGTTTGTGTTACAGTAGCATTAAAGCTTGGATGTGAGTGGTTTTGAAGGGTTGAATTTTAGTCATTTAATTTCTTGTCCTTTGCAGAGTTGTTGAAAATGTCAGGGACAATCCCAGTACGGATATGCATGTGTCAAACATCTAAACTTTTGACTGATCAACACATTGCTTTAATGCCATGGATGTAAATCCAAACACAGATGAAGACTCACGAAATGTGCAAAACAGAAAAAATGAAGACATTCAGAAAGAATAGCTTTGATAGCACACAATTAATGTTCTTAAATTGGACTGACTGATGTTCCTGATTAAAGCTCTTTTAATTACTCACTGATATACAGAACTCGCTTTCTTTCTCTCCTTCCATTCCTCATTCTGAGGTTAGTGTACCCCTGGGGGAGATGAGCAGATAGCATTGTAACAAATTTAATGGTTCATTATTAAGCACCAAGGCCAATTAAAGCAGGTGTCATTAAGCACTGTTTATCTTAATGATGGACCTAATGAATACTACCTCTTTTTTCAAATGCACATTCTTCTGCACATCTCTGTGTTTTAGCGTCCCTCCCCACGCGTGCCCTCATCTATTCTGCATTTCATCCCCAGAGCGGAATTATTAGGGAAATTGGCAGCATCACAAACCATCTTACATGCGCGCTAGAGAGAAGCTGACTGTCCTTTGAAGTTTTTTTTTCTCCTGTTCAGTTGCGAGGGGTGAAAATGGAACTGTATGTTTTTGATCAGCGGGATGACACGTTAGGCCCCGGCGCCGCTTTGATGAAGTTGTCTTGCACCGAGCCGGATGTAGTTCAAAACCGCGAGATGCAGACAGAAATGTCGCAGGTGAGGAAAGTTTTGACCCCGACGGTACAAAGGGAATGGAAGAGGGAGAGAGAAAGTTAGCGGTAGAGGACAGGAGAAAGGGCATACAGCTTGTATTTCAATCAAATCTGTGTTGTGATGATAAATTTGAATCGATTTATTTCATAAAGTAACGATGGAGTTGGCGAATAATGTACAAATTCTGAGTGTTGTAATGGGTGTTGAGTTGTAACACCATCAGTTTTGCAGTAAGATATTAAAAAAGGAGATGTTATATTTTTGCATGCAAAGTACAGAGTTGCTGCTTACTGATGACATTGGTGAATCAGATTTATTATTGTCCCAGTTAATATTTGAATAGCACAATTAAAAAAAACAGTTGAACGTTTCTTATTTACACCGCATTGTCCATTTACCCTTGGTCAGTCAGTCATGGTCTGGTGGTTAGAGTTGGACTTGTAAGCAGAAGGTTGCAGGTTCGAATCCCAGTGCCAGCAGACAATGACTGAAGTGATTTTGAGCACGGCACCCCATTTGCTCTGCAGTGATGATTGGCAACTGCACAATGCTTGTAAATAAATTTGGATAAATGCGTCTGCCAAATGAATAAATGTAAATGTTAATTTATTGATAAATATTCCAAACTATTTTTGATGTTCAAATGTAGTCTGATGCTGTGTTCACAGCAAACTCGAACAATCACATTTCATGCTCTTCATTACTCACTGAAAAAGTTTATTATTTTCGTGGGAGTGATGCGTCATTCTCATAGCCTACCACTTACACAAATAAAACTTGTCATGTAAGTTGGTGTGGACACAGCATAACATTTTTTGTAACGGCACGGAAATGCTGTTATATTAGATTAGATTAGATTAGATTCAACTTTATTGTCATTGCACATGTAGGATACAAGGCAACGAAATCCAGTTAGCATCTAACCAGATGTGCAATAAGCAGTAAATACAGGTTATATATGTATATATACAATAATTATACAGAATATATGAATATAGATAAGTATTATGGACAGATTTACAGGTTAATATACAGGCAGATATACAGGCAGGTGTGCTATGAACATCCTATACATTATGTTCAAGTGTATGTACACTTTAGACAGAACTATAAACATAATTTACAGTATTGTAGTGGATGGTAAAGTGCATTGGAATTTTGTTTTCCGTGTGCCAATGGATTGTCCAGTGTTACTGAGTGAACATTAGTGCATGTAACAACTGGTTATTGTGATGAGTATTTTAAATAAGTAGTAGCAAGTGTAGTGTTATAGAGGGGGGAGGAGTCTGAGTATAAGATGGGGGGGGGGTGATTGAGGGGTGTCAGAGGGAAGAGTTCAGTAAGGAGACAGCTTTAGGGAAAAAGCTGTCCCTCAGTCTTGTTGTCCTTGTCCGGAGGCTCCTGAAGCGCCTCCCAGAGGGCAGGAGGGTGAACAGTCTATGGTCAGGGTGAGACGAGTCCTTGAGGATGCCGCGAGCTCGACGAAGACTGCGTTTCCTCTGGATGTCCGCAATAGCAGGAAGTGTTGTTCCTGTGATGCGTTGGGCAGTTTTCACCACCCTCTGCAGAGCTTTGCGGTCAGCCACTGAGCAGTTCCCATACCAAGCTGTGATACAGCTGGTCAGGATGCTCTCGATCGTACACCTATAAAAGTTCACCAGGATGGCTGAAGACAACTGGTTCTTCTTCAGTGTCCTGAGAAAGAAGAGGCGCTGGTGAGCCTTTTTGACCAGGCTGGAGGTGTTAGAGTTCCAGGACAGGTTCTCTGAGATGGTGGTTCCCAGGAACTTGAAGCTGGAGACACGCTCAACAACCATCCCGTTTATGTGGATTGGGTCGTGCGTGCGTCCTGTCTGTTTCCTGAAGTCCACAATGAGCTCCTTGGTCTTGGTGGTGTTCAGAAGCAGGTTATTATCAGCGCACCAAGTGGCCAGGTGCTGTACCTCCTCCCTGTAGGCAGTCTCGTCGTTGTCACTGATGAGGCCTATCACCGTGGTGTCGTCTGCAAACTTAATGATGGAGTTGGATCCATGCACAGGCTTGCAGTCATGGGTGTAAAGGGAGTAGAGGAATGGGCTCAGCACGCAGCCCTGTGGTACGCCGGTATTAAGTGTGATGGTGGTGGAGTTTGTGTGGCCTGACCTAACATGCTGAGGCCTGTTGGTCAGAAAGTCCATAATCCAGCTGCAGAGAGAGGTGCTAATGTCCAGGTCTGCAAGTTTGGAGGTCAGCTTGGAGGGGATAACAGTGTTAAATGCTGAGCTGAAGTCAACAAACAACATCCGTACATAGGTGTTAACATTGTCCAAGTGTGTGAGTGCAGAGTGCAGAACTGAGCATACTGCGTCCTCTGTGCTCCTATTTCTACGATAGGCAAATTGATGTGGGTCCAGTGTAGATGGGAGGCAGTCTTTGAGGTGTGCAAGGACAAGTCGCTCGAAGCACTTCATGATGATGGGTGTGAGTGCTACATATGAACATGCATCTTACTTGTTTGAAAGTCCTGTACAGAAAATTAAAAACAATTTAGGATGTGCAGCACTAACATACTAAAATTTTCAACTAAAATAAAGGCTTCCTAAAATTATTTCTAAAAATGATGATCTGTTCTTTTTAAATTTACATTTTGAGTTCCAAATGCATTCATATCTTGTTCACATTATTTTTCTATACAATCTAACTGACACACCTACATTCCTTTTGCATAACTTTCATATTCAGAAGTTATGTTACCAATTGTAAAAAAAATCAGAAAAAAATCATCTTTAACAAGGTAAATAAATAAACTGTTCTTAAATAAACATCAATGTATTTAATGTGCTGTATTGTCACATCCTTTTGTCAAATTTGTTCTTGTACTGGTTGCTTCTTTGTGAACTTCACTTGTGAGTCGCTTTAGTTAAAAGTGTCAGCTTAATGACTAAATGTAAATGTTATTACTAAGAGAGTAAATTACTAGATATGTGCTATTTTGGAACAACATTTATAAAGTTATATCATACAAGCAAGATGTGAATAAGGAGGACTGACATTTTTCAAGACATATTTCAGAACATTCTAACCACATTCATTGTGATGGTACTGGCATTGTTTTGTTCTCTCTGTATATATGAAACAAACAGTATATGAAAGTGTCTCAAAGGTAAATAAATGTGCTATTTAGTCAACTGGGACGTACCGACATCTACAATTCCCGTCACTTCAGTTTATTTGTGGGTACAGTGCAGTACAGTATGTGTTTGCCTGTGTGTGCAGTTGAATCCTCCCGATGCCTACTTGGGTGCTTTGAAATTTCTGTTAGACCACTGGCTGCGTGTGCATTTTTTTCAACACCTCAGGAAAAAGCCATTACCGCCAGACCTTCTGTAAACAAGCCCTGCTGCCTGTTTGTGTTCGTCACAGCTAAGAACCTGTTGTAATAGTTTTTTCATGGTCATTTCACACAATCAAATTATGCCAAGAAAAAGCAGTGAGGAAGAAGGGAAAAAGTTAGCACTCACCAGCTATGGAATAAATAAGAGAGGCAGGGGGTTGGCAAAGGGAACGTGGAAAATGGAAATGTTTTTTTGGGGGGAGTTTTAATCAAAAACGTTGGCCTGATGAATCATAATGTGATTTTTTCCTCCTTAAAAAGAGGGCATTATTTATCCCGGGGTAAAACTGCTGTGAAATTGGAGGCGTAGGGCTGATGTGACTCGCTGAATTCGTTGAGGGATGAGAACTGCCAACACTCAGAAATGGTTCCCAACACCAGCCCAGATAGCTAACTAAAAACATGTTTACGTCAGTCATGTGGTGCTTAGGGCAGTGCACATGTTCGAATCTGTCCCGTGTCAGGTTAGGACCATATTCCCATCACTTCACTTTTCACTTTACCTTTTTCTGTCATCTGCAAACCATAAATTTGTCTCCGGCCTTCTACATATGTTATTGTGCTTTTTTGGAAATCTGGGTTTCAATGGGAGGAAAAAAAGCTAAATCTTTTCTCTCTTTTGTTTCTTCTGCCCATAGCAAAATACAATAAAGAGCAAACCGCTCATTGAGACAAAAATCAAAAGTGTGCTCACCAAAAATACTAAACAGTATACATAATAAAAAATAATTTGGAAAAAAATCTGAATGAACTTTTTATAGATATGTGTTTAGGGAAAATTATTATTTGTTTTATTCTGTGAATTGCAGACAATTCTCCCAAATTTCAAACATAAACAGGTTTATATTAGGCATTTTTTGTTTCAGAATATACAAAACTGTTGATGCAGGTAAACATAACTAATAATCTTCTGTATTTTTCACATCTGAAATACGGCAAAGAAAACAAGATTACATTACATTTTAAGCAATACAACTTCAATACTTGTAGATGTATTAATTCAGTTTTGTTTCAGTTTTGACATATTTTTTATGTGTCTTGCTTTCAGTCTTTCATATTGCTGTTGGATGACTTCTGGGTTTTGAATTTAGTTCTTGATGTAATGTTCACATTACATCAAGAAATGCAAATTAAATGAACATTTAATTGGTTTCTTTTTTTCTTAATATTTCATATTCGTGACCTTGTCTTTGAAAACACCAAAGTCATTTTTAAAGGTAAAATTATAATGAAAGAAACCTTTGACAATATCGCCTTGATATGTTTAATATTGACTACGCAAGGCCATGTCAAAGACTGAAATCAATTATTTATAGATTTTATTATTTTTGCGCAAGATAAAATTGAGTCAGACAACATCATAAAACTCATTTATTTTACTTTTATAATTAACATTACGAGCATAATATACTGTACCCCAAAATATAATGTAGAATTTACAGCAATTGACTAACATATCCTATTAATGCCATTTTTTGTATTTTAAATATTGTAACAACTCCCAGTTGTTCTGCTACGTGGACTGACTGGAGTTAAACTAGACTTTATAATCTATCGACTAGCGGGGCGCTAGCACCTACACGACGCGATACACTATCGTGAGCAGGCAGAAAGAACACTCATGTCCCATACACCGCACGACCCTGAGTGTCTTTGTGAGCAGAGGCATGGACAAATAAACCACACGAGGCAGTATTATCTGCTGCTCATTTATTGGGAGTTCTCAGATTGAACTTAACACATTCAGGGTTACAATACATCGTCATTCATACACACATCTCTCTTCACCATGGTGACATCTAATCATTCATACAACAGGGATGCAAATGAACACAAATATTCCCAAAATGCACCTGGCTGCCAGCCCTGACCTCCAGGTCATTACAATATAATATCATTAACTTAATTTGAGATTTTATTTTGAGCCAGGATTACTCTTCAGTAGCTGATATATTTTTTAATAAAAGTTATATAAGAATATATTGTTTTAAATAATATATTTTATATATTTAAGAATAAAAGTTGTTACTTTAATGAGACTCACTGTACTTGAAAACTTCATTATGTCTCACTTATGAAAGATTAACCGCTCCGAAAAACTTTTCTCTCTAAAGTCTTTACAAAAAGGGGCAAAAAGCCAAAAGACAAACCTCAGAAATTATTTCAGCGGCAAAGGAAGACGATGTCAGATGATATTCAGTCTCAGCGGAATCTCTCATTAACGTTTCAAATACATTTACAAACCAGATTAGTGACTAACTCTGACTTCCGCTCTGATAATTACATCAGCCACAGCACCTCTCCAGAAGCAGATTCCTGAATTGTACAATTTCAAAATATCAAATCCATTTTATTACATTTTTATAACCAGCCATTTGCTTCCTTCAGCGCTTCTTTTGCCTAAACATCATCAGGCTGTCATTTTAAAAAACATTAATATGGTTAAAGTATTTTTTACGGGGCTTGTGAACCACACTCTGAATCACAGTGTTAATTATGAGACTAGGCCCTTTTCCAAACACAGAGCCCCAGCATTAGTATGGGCCGCTAGTGAAGACTTTAATTTATCCCCTGGTGCATTGGACTGGCAGATCAGCTTCCTCTAAAGTTCACGCTACACATACCCTACGGCCAGAAGTTGTACTCCCTCTTATTACAGTCAAATGGCACACTACCAGTTTTGTAACCTCTCTAACTTGATATTGTTTAAAAATGATGGCAATAATACCTTTTAATGGTCATAACTTGTGCAGTGTCTCAAATTCAGACTATTGAGTTGGAGATTATTTTCGATTGCTCACAATGCTTGCAAAGTTTATTTTAAAGTTATTTTGAAATAAACAGAAAGATTATGAAGAAAAACCAAGCTGTTGTATTTGCCTTTTCGTACTTAATCTAAAATGACCAACAGGTATATTTTACTTAAAAGAGAATATTGAAGATACTTTATTCGTCTTGAAAAATGGAAATATGCAATGAATACAAAACGGTTTGTTAAAGACCATATATTTTAGGTTGCAAAGCATTTGAAAGGACCGACCTTGAAGACAAATGACTTATAGCTAAAGCAACCAATCACATTTAATCTTGTTGCGTCATGGGGGAGGGTTTAAATATTTCCACAAGTTAAAAACACACAATTACATTTGACATAATTTAAAACATTATATATTAGTTTATATCATGGATCTTGCAATTAATAGAATAAAGTGTATAGTCAATCATGATAAATGCTCGATGTGAACACAATGTTTTCACGTGTACTAAAATCTTAAAAAACAAGTCTACCGGAAATCAGTTTCAACCAATCAGAGGTCAACTTTAAATCTGCACTAAAGTTAAGTGGGTCATCAATAGTAGAAAACACCACTTTGGCGGTAAATATTGTCCCGCACCTGTTCAGTTTCCTGTGGTTCAAATTATCTTTTTGTGTACAACAAAAACAAATTATACAATTTTGGGACATCTCAAAAGTAAATAAATGAAAGAATTTTCATTTTTGGTGAACTGTCCCTTTCAGAAAATTTTACAATGACTTAAAGATGATGGCACATATATTCCAGAATATCGTATGCAAAGCTATATATTCATTATTCAAGAGATGTAACTTACCTTTTAGCTGGTGTGATGGAGAGCACTTGCCGTCTGATTGGTAGAAGTGTTACAGAAGGTCTCTTCACAAAAGAATCAATTCAGGTTGGCACCTAGACACACGCACACACCACGTCGCAAGCGGGTGTATTACCCTAATGGAATATACAATCTGATCTAGCTCATTCAAAGCAATATGATGGATGGACCTGAAGCTTTTCAGAGTGAGAGCACCCAGGAGTGATTGAGGTCCAATCCATAACAAAGACTGTTGTCAGGTTCAGGGTTTAAATTACAGGAGGCTATTAGTGAAACAAGCCACTAGTTCAACACTTCCTCGCCCTCCCGTCTGCCACCCCCCAACTCAAAAGGAATAAGTAGGCAGAATCAACTTTGCCGAAATCCATCAAGTGAAATGAGTTTGCAGAAGGCGAGGACCGAGCTCGCACTCAACGGCTTCAATCGTGCTTTGCATTCTAGTAAAGAGATCTTTCTTTGAAAGTGCTTGGGTAATTGCTAATTCTGATAATGACTTTAATGCAATCAATGTGAACAAAAGCGTCGGTTTGATTCTTTATTTGTTGGTTAAAAGGAGCGAGCGAGGGGTCAAGCTTGAAAATGTTCAGTGATTACAGCCAGGCAGAATCTCACTCTTGTGGTACGTTCATTAGCAGAGACTGACCTCAACGGCTTCTATTGGTCAGTTAATAACACTTCCATGCTCTTGTATGGGCTGGATTCTCTGTAGTTTAGCATCTGAGGAATGGATTATTTAAGCAGCAGAGAAAGCAAATGCTATGTGTAGTATGTCAGTCCATCCTTTTCCTTTATTCCAGGTATGCGCTAATTGGAATGAGTCATAGGGTGAGTTTACACATTGAGCCCATGTACCCACTAAGCCCCCTTTGATGTAAACTGAAAAAGGCAAGATCATATTTAATGCTGCTTATTAATTCAATTAATTCTGTAATATGATACTGATGACATTTTTATAGACTACCAATCACATTTGGCAACGTTGAGCAACATCCATGTAGGCCATACCCAACTAAAGACATCCAAACTCTACTAGTATTTTCGGACCCTACAGAAATCAAGAAATTTTTCGCAAATTTCAGCTATTTCTTTGGCAAATACATTGAGATTTTGCCAAAATTATAATACGTTTACTGGCTTGCAAAATAGGCAAACTTCCCAGTCAAAACTTTAGGCTAATCCAAAGATAAAATCCACATTCAAACTGCAAAGAGTTTAGTATGTTAGCTAAAAGCTGTTTTGTGATACATTTACTCACATTTGCAAAAAAGCAGCATAATTTTATTTTGTAGAGCAGATTGTTTAATAAATAGAGTAGTTTTGAAATGTACAACACCACAAAACTTAAAAAAAGAACATTTAATCCTGCCGGATTCAAAATAAATATTATTGTTTCACCTCTTTAAAAAAATGCATTTATATTTCATAAATCAATCTCAATTAAGAATTTTGCCTTCATTCATAAGATATGCAAATTTTACACTTTAAATTGTAAACCAACTTTATAAAATTAATTAAAATAAATGAGAAAATAACATTTCCTGTTTTGCAGGCGCTTTTACATTGCATTACATTAGATGATATTGCATAATACTATACATTTTATTTTAAATGTGTATAATCGCTTGGGATGAACCAATGACTTTGAATTTGCGTGCTCAATCTTATCACTTAGCCGCTGGAAAGTTTTAGTGCATAAATATTTATTTAAATAAAAAAAAACATATATTTAGATGATGCTTGACCTTAAGGCCATGCTTGAGCTATGACTATTTCATCCAGATTCTGTTTACCTTTAACAAAACCATTTAAATAATCTCACCTTATAATGGTCAAACAAAAATCAAACCAGCATGTAAACAGGGAACATAAAAACCAGATAGTATTAAAGTCATTTTTGCTAATGGATTCTGCTTTGTGCCGCATACAGCATATATAAATTCAATGATTGTACATGTAGCATTTAGCATAATGAATATCAAGAATGTAAAACACAGATCAGTCTAGACACAGAATCAGGCAATGATGGAAAATAGACAGGAGCGTAATTCCATCATCTTAGCACCAATCATTAAAGGATTTTTTCCTAGGAAAATGACTTTTTATGCTTATACTGTGAAGTTATAGTAGAGCAAATTGGACCTATTAGTGGAAACTGTATTTCCATGGTAATATTTTCATTGGGTTTACTTAGCACCTGCTCTTGTTACAATGTGTTAAAATGAATGTATTTCTGTTTCAGGATACTCTAATTATCACATCATATAAGGGTTAAACAAGATTAAAATAGCACATGCAACATTTAAGTGGATCAAAGACATGGAAATACAAAGAGAGAACAAAAACAGTTTACCAAGTTTGTCATTAGGTTCGAGAAACCAAGAAGCTTTTATGTGTACATTAATGCATTAAGGACATATTATTATGCAGACAGCGTTCCAGGTTTTTATTCTTTTCTTGCATGCATGTGTTCTGAGATTCAAATCCATGACCTTGGCATTGCACAGACCCTCACTTAAATAAAAAGAGACAAAAACATTCATCTAAAACTCCCATAATTCATATGTGGTACCAATACTAATCTGTACTCTATACTGCCTTCAGTGCAGGAGGAGTTAGAAGTTGGCCTTTGGCTTCCTCCATATGTTCTCTAATGCGACAGAATCAGGAGCAGAAGTTTCTTGTTAATAAAGTCACGTTTACCTCATCTGTAGTTTTTCGCCCCAGGGACTTCAATCAGCTTTGAAGCCAGAGTGAATGTGGCAACAGGAAGTCCCCAGCGTTCCAAACAGGAAGTCATGCCAACACCTGGCATTGCAAATTCTGACCCTCCTCTAATGCATCCTTAGTGGGCATCTTAATTAGCTCATGCGTATGCATATTCATGAACGCTTTCAGGTACAAAGGGGTAATACAAGGTGTTGTTTAAGTGCTGTTCACCTCTTACAAACGTAAAACCAAACCACACCTCACTTTTAATCAATTGTTCCACTTCGTCTGTCTTGTATAAATTAGAATGTCTTTGGGCCACATATATATATATATATATATATTTGTGGATTTATTAATCTGATGAACTGAAAAATTTATCTGTTTTCTTTTCAAGCTAGCTATCTCATAACATCGATAAACTTGCAGGGAGAAATAATCACAAATAAAGGTATTCCTTAAATTTAGCGATAGATATACATTAGAAAATATACACAGCCAATTTTTTCACGGAAGAGAAGGGACTCAGCTCAGTAACGTTAATACAGTTTCTTTACCAGGATAGCAGAATTGTAAGACATAAAGAAGCAGATTGAGTCTGGAGTCTGGTGTCATTTTTTGATCAGGTTCTTGTAAATTGTAGATGGAGACTTCGATGAGGAAACACCACACACTGATACTGGATGTAGAGTAGTCGCAGGACCAGAGAACAGCAACACATGGAGGAGATATGGGAGACACTGGAGATCACAGGAGACAGGAGAGGTAAGAATAACTACAAGTAAATTTTATTTACTGCTTCATTGTCTCCTCAATTCTTTGTAAAATGCTTTGGATAAAAGTGTCTGCTAAATGCCTACATGTAAATGTACATTGGTAAGGATAATATTGCAGAGAGCTTCAGTCCTTTCTGGTTTGACGAGGCAGGACATTGAGTGAACTCTGGTGGTGATGCTGTTGTGATGTGGATCAGGTGTGGAAATAATTACTACTCAGGTGACAGTGCTCATAGTGATTGAGTGGGATGAGAGCTTGGCAGGACTTTGACATTACCCCAAAACCAAACCTTTTGGCCTACTTTAAATTCTGTAGTAAGGGGAACGACGAGGATCTGCTGAAGTCTCATGTCGTCTTATGGCTCTCTGTAGGTGATGGTGAGCTAGGTCCCAACCCCTCACACTCTTCCTGAATCAATATTCGACAGCTGGAACATCAGGCGGATTTTCGGACCATGGGAATAGTGGAGGCTGGTATCCAAGTACATATTGAAAGGAAGTGCAGAAGGTTCTGCCGTAGTCACCAGAATTCCCGAACTTGAACCAATTCCTAGGTTGGGCCGCCACTGGGCTCACGCTGACTGGTCGAGCTATGGGACTGGCATTTGCTTATGGTGTGAAATTGTTCAAGGTGGCAGAACTGCTTGATGTGGGTGTCGTAGATTGTTGGGGTTGTGGAACCTTCTTGAAAGCCTTTTCCAACTTTGACACAACAAGAGTTCAAGATCCATTTGGACTACTTTAAAAATCCTTAAAAAAACATCTCAGGGTAAGACCTAAGAAGCTGCTTTAAAAAATGACAAGAACATTTTTTTCCAAATTCAAATTAAAAGGTGACTGCACTGAACATGAACAATAACATGTTTAATGTTTATTAACCTTATTCCCTTAGTTCCCTTTAATTTCATGATTTAGGAAAGTTTATTATCAGTATTCTAAAATGTGGAAAAATATGATTGCATCAGTGAGTCAGTGTCCCAAAACGTTTGTAGTAACAGTAGTGTATACATAAACTGTTATATAATTAGTTAAAGTAAAATTAGGATTTCATTCTGTTTGTTAGAGATGCAAATATGACAAACTTCTGTTTAAACAGTTCTGCCATTTTCTCAGCCTACACAAGGTCAGTTCCTCATGTGAACTTAGAAATGATTTCGTATTCAAGTCAAGCTTTTCTTTTGCAGTTATTTATCTAATCTTAATACGATAAGCTTTAGTATGTCAGTGAACATCAGAGCATACCTAATGAAGTAGTTTAAATGCAAATGATTGTCAGATGAAAGCTAAATTCACAGACCAACGCAAAACTGCTCTGTGCACACATATGCAGAACTTGATGAAGCATGTGGAAATTTTTTTATCATGTTTACGAGGACGGTGCGTGGGGAATAGTTTTCTGCTGCGTGTACCTGTGTCCTGCCTAGCTGCCAAACGCTCGAGAAGATGTTCAAAAGCATCAAGATGTCCTCCTTTCCAGTCCCCTGAAGATTTGCTCTGCCTTTGTTTTTCATCCGCTTCCTCTTGCATTTTAGATTTCTCAATTAAAACTATTTTTTAAAGATCTCACCCTGACTTGAATCCTTTCTTATTCCTCTAAGCCATCGAAAGAACTGAGCGGAATGACAAGATTTTAAATCAAAAGACTAATAAAGCTGTTGTTTGAAGTGGGCGCGATTTGGTTTCTGTGCACACAAGCTGAGCAAATCAAAGATAAGAACATTTGTCAGGCAGAAGTTGAAATAATAGATTTTAGGGGTTTTGTTTTAAATGTTCTTCAATTGGATATCGCTCAAAAGTGTGTAACATTTATAACGTAACTATTCTATGTAATACATATATGGAGCTGCAAAGAAAAAATAGAGATCATTCCACTAGTGTTGCAGTCTAAGACCACCTTCCCTGGACTAAGAAAAGACCAAGACCAAAGGGTGTCGAGACCAGGAGAAGACCAAGAAGACCGGACGAGACCAAGTAATAGTGTTACTACTACAGTCGTAGTCTTTAACATTTTTTAAACAAAATCATGAGACCAAAGACAGTCAAGACCAAGACAAGACCAAGACCATCATAAAATTGTCCTAAGACGGGTCTCGAGAACAAGACCGGTCTCATGCACTAAACACATTTTCCCTTAATCTGCATTTCTAGATGTATTGTGTGTATGTCAATCAATCTTTCTGTTGGATTTCAACAAAATCAAACCTCAGGAGTGACAAAGCCATCCAACAGCAATATAAATGACTGACCGCAATTCAAAACTCCATGCTTTTACATGAAAATATAAACTTTGAATGTTAAATTTTATGTTACATTACACTTGCATTACAGAACTGTTGCATTCTTTAAAAGTGAATATAATCTTGTTTTCTTTGCAGTGTTTAAGGTTTGATTGTTTTTGCGTTCTTCTACAGTAGTAAATATATGAAAATTAAAACAATATTTCTATTTGAAAATTGGTAGAAATATTGTTCAAAAAGAGCAAATAATAAATATAAACAAACTGTTTGAAAAATTGAGAAAGTGTCTCTAAATTTTACTATCACAGAAATAGTCAAAGTATTATATTTTGTAAATAGTAATACATTCTTTAAATCAAATAATTTAAAACTTGTTTGTGTTTTACATAAATCTTAGATTAACATCAACTTGGGAAAACGTAAGTAAAGTAATCACAAATTTTGTTTCAAATAGAGATTGTAATACAGAGGAGTTAACACTTTCAGCTATTCGTGTCATTTAGAAGCGTTTGAACACAAACACAGGTTTCAAACAAACTTGATGACGAAAAATAGTAATTATCAAAAGAAAGAATTATTCTTTATGCATTGAGAAGACTGTATTTGCTAAGAATTAAAATAAACACCGTCCTCTGAAACATGAATGTTCATAAGTCTCTGAACTCATTTTAGATCCATTTGAATCAATTAAAGAGAATTAAAGGACTTTTTAGCAGACTCATTGAATTATTTATTGCTTTTAATGATCCCAGCGGAATAAAACATAAAAGCGATCTCTCATACTGAATAATATGTGATTAATATGGGGCATTTCATTAACACCGCTCTTACTAAAATTTGGCATCAAGTCTAAGAGACGTGAGAACCCTCTCCTTTAACATTATACTGTACAACTTTACAGAGAGAATCAAACGCAGACATAAAAAATGATGTATGAACTTTATCATAAAACAATGTCAATAACGTTAAGGGTTAAATGTAAGAGACTGTTACCTCTCATTTCATCAATATAACTATATTATTGACACATTGATTACAACACATTGAACTAGACTGATATATTTGGAGACATTGTTTAATTGTTACACATTAATTTTATGCATACTTAATTCATTTACAATAAAAAAACAATACAGAATCTCTAATTAACCTTAAAGTCAATAAAGACACATGTTACTTAAAAGAATTTTAGCTTAACAGATACCTGTGTTAACTTTATCTTTACAGTATGTATATCCATCCTACACATTTATATTATAAGCAATGAAATGCAATTAGGTGATAATTAGGTGTGTTTAATTCTAAACAGATCACACATATCTGACTCTTTGAGGCTATGTTATTTCTGTTGAACACATAATGTGTTTTTGCCCACATTCATATGGCTGGCATATGGTTGTGCATATTGCATTTTAATGTACATTCTTCTAATGACAACAATGTGTTCGCCTGTATGCACATATGTGTATTGTGAATCCCCTCTGCAGCCCTCTGATTAACAGTAGAAATGCATAAGCCTGACATAAAACCCTGCAGGCCTCCGTCTGAACACTAAACAGGATTGGGAGATGGGGATCAGGGGACTCTGGGAATGGAGTGGTGTCTCTGTTAGATCCCTTTCTTCTATGCGAAATACTCACGGGAAACAACCTGCCATTCATAACAACACGGTCTCAAGTCGACATGTGCTTTGGTTAAATATATAAAACTCCATCAAATATTGGATTAAAATGGCGGACAGGAGTGGGTTTAACAAAATCAGATAAACCCCAGAGAAACGCTGCCGTAACTTAGGCCAAGAGAAGTTTTACCTACTGTTGCAAAAGGTGTAAATTAATATACAGTATATTACAGAACGATAAAGACAGAATTTGCCATATGTCTCATGTCATAAATGTACCAGCAGTGAAGTATTCTCAGAGAGGCGCCAGCTGTAAAATCTGATCACCTCCTTGAAAATCAATTGAATTAAAGAGTGCCGAGCATATCAAATTACGTTTGTCACGACCATACGACAGACAAAACTTGAACATGTCTGAGCTCTGATTGTGCGTACATGAAAATAAATAAAAATAAATCAATAAGAAAAACATTTCAAACTCATTCTTACGTTCACATAATAACTAATTGAAGCTTTACTTCCATATGTTTCTGATCCATCTGTTTTCAACATTTCTCTCTTAAAACATATGCACACCGTCTGCAAGGGGTTTGTTAAGTGACAGGTTAATCACCGGATGAAATTTTGCCTCTCTTTACTCTGAGGTTCTTTGAGACATTATAAGATCAAGGCTGTACAATATGCATATAAAAATTTGGTCACATACCGTAAAATGTGCGATGTCTACTTTTACCTAATCTTAAATGCTCAGATTATTTGAAACCACAATCTCACTTTTTCCATCTTAATTGAGAAGCAGAATGGCAATGGGAAAATGGAAAGTTTCCATCTGATAATTTAACCACCAGGAAATAGGTGACTATTCTTTTATCAATCCATTTAAAGAGGAAGTTTTCTTTCCAGTCTGTTTTTGTTGAAGAAATTTTTTGCCAGTGTAAGTTAGGACTATCGTAAATTCAACCTGCTGTGTATTAAAATAAATTGTAATTAACTTTGCCGGGGGAAACACCTACAGTATAGAAAGTATATCACAATGTATAGGTCAGGCATTACATTTGAACTGTATATGCAATATATGAATTGCAATAACTTGTGGTGTTATCATAAAAATATAATAATTATACTTAAGTAATTATAGATAATAATATAAAAATAATTCTACAACCCATACACTCACTTTACTTGCTCCATAGTTATACAATACACTGTAAGCCACTGGTTCTTGGGGCTATATTAATCAACATTTCTAAATATATTGCGGTCATTATACTGTATGCCAAACAATAATTGAATGACAGAGACATCCAACAGCAATGTGAACAACTGACAGCATGAAAAGATAGCAAGGTTATAACATAAGAAAATAACTTATTAATAGTCGTTAAAATATTATAACGGCTGTATTACTTAAAAGTAAATACCCGTATGAACTAGTTTTTATAAATGTATGGATATAGATATATTATATATTATTTAATTATAAGTTTGAGTTGGTACCAGACTGGTTTGGCATCTATGTTTTTATTATATCTGTGTTATTATTATTTTCTAAATACTGTACCGTAACCTTCCCAAATGATTATCTTTTTGTTAATTAATAATATATTAAAAATACTTTAAAGTGCTTTATTTACATGTTAAATTTAAAGTAATTGTAATGTTAAAAATTTACAGTTTAACATCCTATACATCTTAGGATATAAATAGTATAAAGTACAAATAGTATAAATAGTGACTAGACAAAAACTATTAATCTTTAACCAGGAGTCACAGTCATTTTACTACTTAATCCTGATTTATAATTTTTACATTTACGGATAAAATCCACATATATCTACACTTATGAGCGAATATATGCAGACCTTTGATTTTATGACTTTAACCTAACTGCCTGCTTGTAAATAACATATCATGAGCAGTCTTGATGCAGTATTGTCATACAGTATTGCATATATATGATATGCAATGATGTATATATATGAACATTTGTTGTTCATGGTGCATTATTTAATGTTATCAGGGAAAAAGTCTTATTTTAATTATGTATTGCAAGCTGAAATTAACGCAAACTAATATTAATAAATTTATCATTAGTATTGATTATTGTTAGAACATTTCAGCTATTGCATTAAGTTATTGTTTACCCATAGCACCTTATTGTAAAGTGTTTCCATTATTATTGTTATTTTTATATTTAACATTATTTATATTTATAAATATATGCTATATGTCTTATAAGCATTTAAAAGGAATTAAACGTCTGCATGATTAAGCTTATGCTTGACAGACAGCTGGTGCCTGTGTGTATCATTGATAAAAAGACACACAAACCCACACACACATACATTCCTGCCATATGTTGAGTCTTGGTTCAGTGCGCTCTCTGATTTGACTGCATGCAGAAGAGAAGGGCTCTAATTGGGTGTTTTCGAAACCAGATGTGCAATAAATTCCGTGTAGAACAAGATTATCATCAGTGGCACTGAAGAGTGAGACAGAGTTATGGCCCCAAAAGTCTATTAGCTTGGCCCATTTGCAGAAAACGGAGAGATGGGATTAGTGAGGCAGGGGAGGGAGCGATGAGAAGCAGAGTTTAGACAGAGGTGCAGGAATCACGGATATCTAAGACATCATAATGAGCTGAATCGCCCGTCATTACCCCGGGAACACAACTGCCCTGGACAATTTTTTTGATATTTTGATTCATTATTTGTTTTCTCATGAATACATTTGATCTTGCTTGGTTTAATACAGTTTGTAATGGACTGCGCAGCCGGGCTACTCGCACAAGACAAGAGAGAAGAATCTCGATGGACAAGCTGGCCGGAGTTGCCGAATCACGTTCCCATATCAAAATCATTACTTGGCATTTCCCCTGATTGAAAGAGGCTAATTGTCCAATCAGAATGTGATCCTACATATTAATGTGAGCGTATATTATTAGCTCAAAGAGAGGTCATGCAGAAATAAGAGTTTTCCATTTGCGACTGGAGTCGAATTCGGGTTTCGTAAGCTAATAATTAAATAGCCTCAATTTCCAGATGATCTGCTCAAGGCACGACCAAACTGGGACGAGCCCTTGCCTGAAGGTGAGAACATGGAATCTGCACACAATTCCTTCATTTCATTCATGGATATCTCATCGTGGAATCTGTTTCATTACGGCAACCACATGCAAATCTCAAGACGGAGCGAAGAGACAAAGATGCATCTTTTTAATCGCCCATTTCTTTCGCAATAAGGTCTTCTTCCCCTCAAAGGATAAAACGATTAAACGCATAAAGATCTGTTGTAGGAGTGTGTTAGGGAAATGGAAATTAAAGACGGAATGTATGAGAAGGTTTTCTCTATTTCAACAATTCCTTACCTATCCCAGGGTGATGCTCATTTTGACTTCATTTTAGTCTCACTGCTGCATAGCTACAACTAATGATTCTGTGTCTATCACACAAGAAGAATGAGATTAGCATTTCCACCAGCAAGCCTGAAGCGTGACCTATAGCTTCTCCTTTTTCTTTGTCATTATCTGTTCCTGAGATATATTACTTATGTGTGCTTGGAAGCTCTTCAAAGAAAGCTTCTTCATTCATTTTGCTTGAGCAAATATGTCCTAGGCTAAAAGGTGCTCCTGGTTCTTTGTTGAAAAGGATCTTTTGCATTGCACCCACTTTCTGAAAGATAGTCTTATTTTTGGGAGACATGGAATTTAAACCATTCAAAATGAATTGCTCACTCTCACGTATTCAAATGTTGTATTAATTTCTTTATTTGGTTGAAAGGAATTGAGATTTCTGGGGCTCAGTTGACTGCAAAATTGGAATAAAATACAGTATATTGTAGAACTGTTTTGTTTTGTTTTCTTGATCACAAAAGATTGAATAACATAAGAGGAAAGGATTTCTGGGGTAGGACTGCTATTTTAATTTTTTTCTACTATGCTGTAAAGAGAATTTAATGTGGCTTAGTGAATATATTGATTTTAAAATCTTTTATAAAACATAAAATGTCTTTCATTTGGTGGAAAACAAAAAAAAAATATGTATTAAAAATACAAAAGATGATTTCTCTAGTATTTACAAATATTTTTTAAGTTTATTTAATGCATAAAAAGGTTTTTTTAACAATACATATTTGCAATATACACCAATAATGTGGCTGAATTCTAATAGAAATTATAGAGTTTTTTAGATTTAGGTAGTTTTATTTACGTATACCCAACATTTAAACAGCAAATGTACTTAATTCAGGTTGTGTAAATAATGACAACATTTTCATTTTTTGGGAGGTCTTTCCCTTTTGCAAACTTAATTACAATGTTCACTACATTATGACATCATTTTTTTTAATACCAACAAGTAAATAAATGGTTCTTTAGAAACCCTGTTTTTCAACAACTTTAAATCTCAGTACTGGGTGTTTTTTCCCTCTTAAATGTAAAGTATGCACTCCTTATACAAAAGCAGATTGAAATCTATTTAAAAAAACAGCAGCTGCTAATTTTTATGAGTGACACTTCACTACTATGTCTGATGTACAGGTCTGTCCACATAAACAGAATTTAAGCATCCTCTCTACAAAAACAACCTACATTCTTCATGTTCTATTCACAGTGAGTGCCCATGTGGGCACTTGTAATGCCCTTTATTTGTGGCACATTAAAATGGAAACTTCTGGTGCTTTTGTCTTTGTGCCAACAGACTCAACCTCCCACACGCATAACAAACAGATCAAAAAGGGAAAGCTATGAGGTACAAAGGAAGAAAACAGGAAAGAAAAAAGTGAAGAAACACATTCCATCTGTCCTGATTTCAATTTGTTTTGTAAAGGCTGCAGAGGTGCCTTTCACAACTCCAAAAGGTGATACTCCTTGAAAGTTTGGCGAACCCTATGAATATCATGATGTGTGTGTGCGTGTGCGTATGGTTAAACTTCAGATAATATGGAATTCAGTGTTCACCTGTAAGGCAATAGGAGGCATAACCAATCAGAAGACAGCATGAATGCCGAATGAATCTGGAGAATAAATAACAAGTCAAGCCCACCAGCTGCACACATGGCGATAAAGGGCAAAAGTTCAAGTGAACATCTGAACTCGCAGGTTGTTTTCTCGGGAATTTTTCTGACAGGTCGGAGACTTTCACGAGGCCTTACATTCGTGGTCCTGCAGAGAGCAACAAATGTTCCCCATTTACATTTCTTTGAGTGGCGACCCCAAAGTCCTTGGGAATCCTTGTAACTTTTCCTCCTGTGGATGTTCAAAGGTAAGTGAATTAGCAGGATGTGAGAACGGGACATCACGCTCATTTTTCTCTTTGATAAAATGTTTGCGGCTGGTCTACATCATCATTTGGCCCCTCTCTACACAGGGCTCACAGTGTGTCACAATATCTCGATGGCCGACCGCTGGTTTTGAAACTGTGAACGACTGATCAAGGCACTGAAAAGTAAATCGAAGTGGCAGAGTGTGAAGTGAGAAAAATGTAAATAAGACAACATATTTATCCTGGCGAAATAACTAGAAGCGGCCACGCGAATATTTTAGACTTCTGCGAGAAAAGTGACACCGTGGGTCGTCATCAAATCTCAGTAATGTCATTTACGCTCATGTGCCTTGAAGAAAGGTTCCCCCAGCAGTTCTGCGCTGGCAAAATGGGCCGGCAGCCGAGTCCTGCTGGCTTGCCGCATTTTATACAGAAACCCATCAGGCATGACAGGGGCACCTGCGAGCATAAGAAAGAGGACCCCTGTGAGTTTAATCACCTCTAATACAAGATTATCCAGGTGCCAGAGGACATAATCTTCCTCAAAATACATCACCTGTCAACAGCTCCCACAGAACACGATCACCCCCTTCCACAAAACATTGCCTCTTAATCGTCATTGAAGTCACTCAGCCAGAAAATCACAGAGAACGTGTCCACTGTGATATTTCTCTGGCAGATTGTCCTTAAAATTGAAAGGGAAAATGTACATTTCTAACACAGAGAGACCCAGAGTACCACTGAATTAACCACCGCTTTTGTTTCTTTGCCATAAAAGCAAACAAAATGTCATTTGTTAAACATAAAGGCATGAATTACTTAACCTCAAGTTGTTCCAAGCCTATTAAATGTCATTGTTGAAATGAAAACAAAGATATTCAAAAATAAATCAGATTCTGGGGCGTCATTGTCGACTAAAGTAGAAAAAATATCCTAAAATATTCTGTTCTGTTGAACACAAAAGAATAAACTTGGAAGAATTTAGAAAGACGAGCCATTGTAGGGCACCTCTGACCAAAACTTATATTTTCTCTTCTATGGTAGTCAATTGTGCTGTGAAAATTTTTGTGTTAACATTCTTCCAAATATCTATAATAGTAAAAACGGATTAGTCAATGGTGCGCCTAGAAGAGTTTGTTTGACTAAATTCTTATAAATATATGTTGTGTTAAGCAGATGGTGGTCAATAGTCCCCCAGAACCCTCAGTTGCTGATATTCCTCTAAATACTGTATCAACCACAGTAAAAACTTGTTGTGAGTGAAGCCCATGAAAAGTTTGTTTTCTAAATTCTTAAATAAATATTTTTTGCTTAACAGAACCAAAAAGCAATTTTCTACAAAGATAGTAAATAGTGCACAAGAAACTTTGATGGCTGACATTCTTTGAAACATTAACCATCAAAAAATGCTGGTCAATAGTGCCCCAGAAAACCTTTTTTCCTTAAATTTGAAATCTGTCTTTTGTTTTGAACGGAAAAATATTTAATTCTACTTTGACAGTTAATTGTGCCCCAGAAATTAAATTTTCTGACATTTTGCCAAATATCTACCATAGTAAAAATGTTAGTCAATGGTGTCCCAGAACAGTTTGTTTTCCTAAATTCTTAAATATATCTTTTGTGTTCAAAAGAACAAAAAATACATTTTTCCACTATGGTTCTAAATAGTGCCTGAGAAATCTAGGTTGCTTAAATTCTTCTAAATATATTTATTTGTTTTCAACAATACAATTACATTTATATAGGTTGAGAATAGCTTGAAGTTGAGTAATTCATTATATTATTTTAATTGTTGGGTAAACTATCTTTTTTTACTATTTATCATATTTAACAGCAATACAATACATAACTAAATATTGACATGCTAAGCATAGAGCCTGCTGTGAAGACCAACCACCTTTCCATGCAAACCAAGTTTCACACCAAACAAAAGAGAAATTCATTTGTAATGATCAACTGACAATAAATTCATGACTTGGAGGAAAAAATTATATTGCTTTTTATTATTTAATTCAACAGCCGATCGGCCTCCTCTGGCTGAACCACTGGGGATAATTTCAAACAATCCGACCCACTGTCTTTATCAACGTCTTTTCCTTCTGCTTCATAAAAACACATTGCATCAGTGTGGCATCAGAATCTCTTCCTTTTGCTCTCTGTATTCAGGTCTGATCTCTCCTTCACTCCTCTGACCCTTCTCCCACTCTCCTTCATGCTCTTTGTGAACAAAAAGAGTGCCGGCTCATTACTGAGGAGAGCCGAAAGAGGGGAGGTGTCAGACCTTGGTGCTTTATCCATGAGACTACAGACGGATAAATCAAAGCACCGTGCTGCTCACATACAAAAATAACAGCCATCTTAACACTGTTTTGTGAGGTGGATAAAAGGAGAAGAGGGACCCTTGGACGAGTGGAGAGGTGTCAAAGAGACATTTTTACATTCTCAGAGTGCTTGCTTTTAAAGAATACAAAAGTATGCCTTTCGCTTTTGCCCAGTTGCGTGTTCGTGAGTGTCATCTTTTGGCATTCCAATTCATCTTAATGCCATTTGTGTGCGGGCACAACTGGTCTTTGCCATTTCGGTTCGGGGAGCACAATACCCGAAGACCCATCACATCGACCGTAAATGTCATGTGACTCTGGAGTCATGGCATGATATCACAAACACTGTATGATATTTAAAATAAACGTTATCTGAAAGAAAATTTCAATATATAACTCATAAGGTATCTTTTTAAACGTCTGTGACTTACTTTCTTCTGCAGAACATAAAAGACGATATTTTAAAGAATATTGGTAACCGTATAATATTATTGCTCATTTATCTTCTTGTCCAAACAAGTGAATGGGTATTAAAGAAGCCAACATTTTTCAAAATATCTGTTTTTGTGCTGTGTATAAGAAAGTAAGTCGTACAGATTTAAAATGAGAAGAGCGTGAGTGAACTATCCCTCTAAAATGTCATCTCCCTTCAAGTAAAGTATCTTATGATGTGAAGTTCAAAGAAGTTGTCCTTTTCTAATTCCCTTTCCCAGCACTTCATATAAAGCCATCAGAACAGACTTCTCACAATCATTCAATATGCAGATAAAACCGCAACTGTCAGGCATCAAACACGACAAGCCCCTGTGATACATGGGAGCTTGAACTCGGTTTCATTTAATGAGTCCCCAGTAGGTCTTTCTATCAGTCCTATAAACCTCGATTACCAATAAAGATTATAAAACTTGACAGAAGACTTGGTATTCAAACATGCACTGCTATAACCAGCACGGTCTCTATAATGCATGGAGAGGGGAGGTGTCAGTCAAATGAGGTCCAACATTCACATCCCGTAATAAAATATTCAGAGAGCTGAAAGTGTTGGTGGATTCAATTATGTGTACTTAGCCGCTGTTTATTTGCTGGAGAACACAATTAAACACAGCACCACTCCAAAGCCTATTAGTGTACCTCGACCCATGGTCAACTTTCAATCAAAACTCCTGCATCCCTTGCCCGGGGAGACAATGCGGGGGTAATGGAATTTTAAATCTGCTTAGGAGATGCTGGCGATGGCCTGCGCGACTTGCAGGGGTTTGTTGGTAATAAACAAAACCTGTTTTTGTCTGTTTGTACTGCGACGGAACAGGTTTTATTGTCTAATTGTCTGCCAGGACAGAGAAAAAAAGTCATGAATTTTCACAGGTTTGCACGGACATCTGGACCAACAGCAGGCCAGGTGCATTCATCTTTAAATATCTGAATACACAATGCGAACCTTAATCACTTTCGACGCTGCTTTCGCGGCGCCAATCCATTTCCATTTCCACCTTTAGCCTTTGTTGGTATTGTGGCGTCTCAGTTAATCGCCACCTCAGACCGAAGAATAAACTACATCACACAGAAGATTAATCTACAACATGCAGAAGATTAAACCGCAGCATGCACAAAACATTCACACAGAATA
The DNA here is from genome assembly GCA_033220385.1 of Triplophysa yarkandensis. Lineage (NCBI taxonomy): Eukaryota > Metazoa > Chordata > Actinopteri > Cypriniformes > Nemacheilidae > Triplophysa > Triplophysa yarkandensis. The sequence goes on along the minus strand of CM065667.1, from coordinate 10,005,102 downwards.
TTAAACCCCGAAATAAAGCACGTAACATCTTTCTACTTACTCCGAGAATGCCAAAGTTTGGAACCTTTAAGTCGGTTGCCGGGGAAACAGTCATCCGTCAACCCTTCCCTTCTACATCCCCCCGTGTACGAAATCCCTTCAATGTATTCCTAGTGAGAGCCAAGCTCCCTAATGTTGAGAGTCGCAGGCCCTCCACAGCCATAGATTTAATTGTGATTTACACCATTGCACTCTGCAAATTGTTATGTCCGAGACGCCTGAGCCTTTAAGCCCCGTCGATTATATTTCTCTGGCTAAAGGCTGTCAATCTACCCCACTGTTTACCTGCGGGGCTGATTAGCAAATGTGCGGCCAAAGCCCACACCAGAAAAACCCCTCAAATCAATTTCCTTCCAGACGCCCAATTCTCAAAGCTTCTGTCTTTCACTTACAGCCAGAGCGTATATGCTTGCATGAGCATGTGATTGTCGAAGACCTTTCGCGTACCCTTGTCTTCTCCTCTTGACCTCCGACCTCTCCATCCTGCTTCGACTGACTGTACGGTCAAGCAATAATGTGATATCTGTCAGTCGAAAACGCTTGGCGGGTGACTTGCGAGACCTCTCACGTGTTGCTTCTGATCCTGCCCCGAAGAAAGCCGACGGCTTTGGCTCATTCTTTGGCTTTAAATTACAATCAGGCCATCGAAAGGAATTTTCAATCAACTCTAATGGAAAAGGTATGCACGCTTTATGTGAAATATCGAAGGACAATTCGCTGAGGGAAAACTCTTGCCTTTCGAGTGGCTTCAATTTAGAGGTTAATCAATAAGACTCTCATATCAGAGTAAATAAACCGAGGTTGAATCAATAAGACTCTCATATCTGCCATCAGTTGTTTGTCAAAAGCGGAACAGCAGTGGTCTTAGCTGGGGTAATATTGTAGTTTGTGCACAGCTAGATTTTGTTTGGTGGCAAGCTGTTCCCTTTTTTTGAGGTAAACACCATTTCTTTGTTAGGCAGCTCTGGATGTAACGCACATCATTCTCATATTGAGTGAATTGTTTTGTGATAAACAGTAATTGTGATCGTCACCCCAGGCCTGTGGAATGGTCAGTCGTGTCTGACCGGCTGAAACATTTGTTGATTATTACGTTAAGCTCCGCTGCCAGAATCCTGCACATGCTGTGTACCGCTGTGATGAACTGCATGCTGGTAGTGCGGCATCTGTGGCATTTGTCTGAGAGTTAGCACCGAACTCCACCCGTGAAACCCGGTTCACTGGACGGACGTATTCCAGCGTTTCATATATTGTTGTGTATCTGTACATGTATCATTAAAAAATAGTGGCATCAGGTTTATGTATGTTTGCACAAATTGAACAAAGTTACTGTCATTATATTGAATTAATTATGCCACACTGGCTTATTGAAATATATAAAAATCTACGTAAAGGTGAAAAAGTAAATGAAGCTGCTGTCCAACATACCGTACATAATAGAATATCAACAACTGTACTGCTTTGTTGAACACTGTACATTTGTATTCAACACTCGTTGTAGTGGAATCAATCTTGTCTTTTTTATTATGGAATACTTGATTCCAGCTGCGACATTCCAACATACAGTATGTTATTCCAGAGAAACTGATAACAGCCTGTATGGCTTTCTTCTGCAGAAAACAAAATAAGATATTTGGAGGAATGATGGTAACTGAACCACAGCAATGTTTGTCATCCATTCAAGTCAAAAGTTACTGCCATTGTTTGGATACCAACAGTCTTCAAATTATCGTTTTTCGTGTTCTGCGGCAGAAAGTCTTACAGGTTTACCCTATATCGTTTTTAAAAAGACTGTGTCATTTACTAAAACCAGATTTTACTCCTTTATCCTCCCATCATTCTATCCATCCAGTGTTTCCTATCCAAGTCTCACAATAACTTGGAAAAATATCCAGTAATCACAAGGAGAACCTGAAATATTGTGTTCATACTCCTGAAATCCTTGCCTAGGCATTGTTTAAGGTTTCATATTTTTCTTTCAGTTTCCGCTCTGTAGACACTGGTTTATTGTGTATTGTTTTCATTTGTCCCCGTTCTGCCTTTCATCCCATCCAGATCACCCTGCCAGAGACATCCAGCTTCTGTTTCCACCGCCACCCACAACCACAGAACACCCCTAGACCACCCCCCACCCAACCTCCAATTTCAGGAATGCAACCGAGGCCTGGCATTCCATCTGTGCAACTGTGCACCCCTTCACCTATCCGCCTGTCCATCCAAAAACACATAGCGAGGTGACAGAGAGAGCCAGAACACACACACAAACAACTGTGATGCTTTAACCATTGCTCTGTTGTTACATTCTGAAAAAGCTAAGCTGACTCGACCAATCTGCTTCGTCGTGGCGAAGAGACTGCTTTTTATGGCTAAACTTACACCCAAAACTGTACAGTTTTTTGCTAAACAAAAAACGCTTTTAAATTAATCATATATACTGTTTAAATGCTGTATATATGTAAATACATTGGATTAACTCAAACATTTATTTTATTTATATCTGAAAATATTGGTATAGATTACAAAAATGTATTTGTTAAATACTTTTTTTAATTTTCCACTGGAAAAAACGATTTAATGTTTAAAAAAAATATATATATATATATAATCTTTTATTTTTGTGATATTTAATTAAACTACATTTTATACATTGTCCACTCATATCAATGGGGTATATGAGCACTTGAGGCAAACAGAATGTCCAATAAATTGCAAACTGGCCTTCTGTTGTTTAGTTATGGAACAAAAGAAGGGGTTCAGGGGTTTTGGAGAGTTTACATCACGCCATGAGTGCAAATAATCATTTATTTTAGGTTTTCTATGACCTTCCATATATAATGGTTCATCAAGTCTAAATTGTTTGTCAAAAAAAATTACTGTGCTGCTACAATTCTAAAATTACCCATGTAACTTATTTTGAAATCTAATAATAATCCAAAACCATTCTTGAATAAATGCAACAAACTAATGTGTTCAATTTAAGAAGAGGTCATTGTTAAAAGAGTGAAATTGGTTCCATGAGTTAATTTGATTTGATTTGATTTTAATGAAAACATTTATTTTATTTAATCCTTTAATTTCCCATAATTGGATGAGAATCAAATTCAGGAGACATCCATGCGGGAAATTCAAGCGGAAATTGGTTCAAAAGCTTTCTCTTGACATTGGACATAGAGAGTATGTGGAGATGTATAGACATTATAAACTAAATGTTATAGACGTCATGAGATTCAAAGCATACTATCATCAGTGACATGGAAAGGGTAAGACTGCATGTGAAGCTCACTATTCTCACTCAACAATAATTACACTTGCATTGAATGAGGCTAATTAAGATCCTAATTAACATTTTCAGTTTAATTTCCACAATATAAAGAACTAACTAACAAACACCACTTAACACACAAAGAGAATTGCAGTATAGACATCACGGGTCGCCATTCGGATTCCTTTACTTGATAAAAACGATCTTGTTTACAACAAATAAATGACAACCACGTAAATAAAAGTGGAGATGAGATGACACTGTGTAATGCCGACTCTGATCTTTGGAAGCAGAACTAATTTCAAATATGTCAAGCTTGAAATTACTACACAGACGCTGCCAAAAATATGGACGTTTGTTTACAATCCATATCGGGGGGATATCTAGGTTTAGCGGGTAAATACAGGGGTTGGGATGAGGCATGTTAATTAGTACTCGAGAATTTGTGTGCCTTTGCAAATGACTTACACGGCTAGATAAAACAACTCTCAATGGCAGCAGCGATGCAGAGAATATCTAATGTGTCCAACAGCAAATCTGCAGGAATCTCCATGGCCGATTTTCCGACCGACCTTGTCCAGACACTCAGACACCAAAATTGATGATTTTTTAATTATAATACATAAGATCAACTTTGGTTAACTACTGTCAGGCTAAAACTCTTTCAAAGAGCTTTAAAAAAATCTCTAACGATTGTTTAAACAGGGTTGCTGATCCGTCACCTTTGGCCCACAAGTCAAACATTGAAGCTGCCTTATGTACACTTTTAGCTGAAATGAACTTGCAAGGAGCATGAGGTTCAACATTTAAACATAAGTGCTTTGCATTTCTTTGGAGGAGAGATCCTGTTAAATGTCAATGCATGCAGATGCTCCCGAGGTGAGCTCTCGTCTCTGATGGACGTTGGGTTTTTAGTATTAAGAAGAAAAATCCTTTTTTGTGTGAAATATCTTAATCCACATCCTAATGGCCATTTCAAAATGAATGATGCCATCAATAAATATTCTTACTTTCGTTGTGATTCTTACTTTTTTGATTTATGATGTGATGTGTGAAGTGTTGAATTCTAACATGTCAGTTTTAATTGGGGATTTCTAGGACACTTGGCATTCTATTCACTGCGATAAACTACTAAATGTTTTTTTTCTGTGTTTAAGCACAAGTTAATGAGTTTCAACGCTCTGTGAAAGAGGACACATATCATCTCAGAGAGCTGTAATCCTGCTAATAAAGCCCAACAGTAGTGAAATGCTTCTGATTTTGTGAAGTGTGCCGGACTAATTGGATGATTGACCTACAGACATCCTTCTGTGCTGTTTTTAATTCTTCTCAACCTTCGCTAGGGTTGCGCACAAAGCTTTTTTATCATTTTACCACTAGGTACTCAAAAAGATGCTGAGTATTGGATCAGAAAGGGACGAAGACAACTGTTGGGGCGAATTAAAGCTGACAACGTTAACATATTTGTAAGAATGTTGGTCATCAAAAAACAGCAGTACACATTATTTTATTAGTACGGACGCAAAACCAACGCAAGTGAATGGGTACCGCCGTTATTCGGTTACCGATATTTTTGTTTATATCTTCTTAACTGTTTTGCAGAAGAAAGAGAGACATACAGTTTGAATATACTGAAGGTGAGCAAATGCTGGGAGAACTTTTAGGAGAAATTCCCATAACAACCCGGCACACTTTTGAACCAAATGAGTTAAAAATCCGACTGTTCGGTGTAAAATAATCAACCTTTTTTAGCTCAAAGCCAATATTTGGATAGAATACATTTTCAAAGTTTTGTGCATTATCAACATTATTCTATATTTTTTCATATACCGAAGCCTGAGGATAAAAAATCTGACATTTTTTAGCACTGTAGATTTCCAAATAAATTGTGGTTTAGTGTCAGGCTCTAAGGTTCCATCCCCCAAAAATTCTATTTCTGTTTGCACCAAAGAATCTGGTAAAGGTTCAACAGACTATAAAAGAAACAAGCAAACGATTCTGGCTCCTTTTACGGAACCAGAAAGGATTTTTCTTTGTTTTTTCAATGGCATCGCTGCAATCCTTTCAGTCGGACACAGTCACAGATGAAAGCCCCGTTACCCAATTCTGCAGTCTTGTTTACCTGAAGACGGTGACCCCTGTTGGCTGACGGGGGCGTGTGTTTTGCGAATGTGCAGCGAGTGCATGGGCGTGCGGAAACGAAAGGGCAGGGCAACTGGGGGTGTGGGTGGCATCACTGCTGGCCTCAGCACTTTTCAGGTAAACTTCTGACTTCAACACCCTAACGGAGAAAAGAACGCACCGAAAGCACATCCCCCTCCACGTTCTTTCCAGCTGTGTCTCATTGAAAATCACCTCCAAAACACAGAGAAGAAAAAATCACGGATAGAAAAAAGTTAAGTACTACAAAAGCAGCGATTCCTTTCTATTTTTCTCCCTTACTTGTGTTTTTCCCTGCTTTGTACTTTTCGGTGTCAAGGACTGAAGGATTGGTGGCAGGAACGCTGCAGGTGCGCAGGGCCCCCGGGGACCTTCCCCTAAACGCCAGCCAGACAAACAGGGGGACACGTTTCCCTGCACAGCGCCTCGATGGGATTGGAGCGTTTCAACGGCGTTCAATCACAGCTCATTCCAAAGCGATTTTCCCGTTTTTCAACGGATCCCTGAAGTAATGGGAACAAAACCCTGGGGACGGTGTCAGCGAGACCCCAAAGGACTTCAAGTCTTTTAAAAGCAAGACAACAGCACAGCATTAGCAATTAAATTCTTCATGTTGGTTCTAGCACACCCTCTTTGCAATGCTAATGCAGACCTCATTGATAACACACAGAGAACATTACGCTGAGTGACTCTGGCTCGCATCTATGGAATAATAAAACGCAGCCCTAAGCCATTTTATACAGCGAGTGGACACATTTTCACATAACTCTGTTATTTGCCTCGTGAACCCACAGCGTCACGCGCTATGGGAGGAAACGCCTGGGTATCTCTCTGCAGACAATCATTCATCCAGAATATTTATTCACACAGAAATGGCTGTGATGATTACTTGTATTTTCTACTCTAATGACGAGTGTGTTTATGTGAAGGCACCCTGCCTTTCTTCCTTTGAGCTCACACTGTTCCTGCTTCCTCTTTTTGTCCTCGGTGTTCTATTCCAGGGGTGTCAGTTTACCCCCGTAAATTGCAATGTTTTTGGAAATCTGTTGCAGTTATGAAAAGGCTAATGTGATGTATTTTGACAAGAGCGGACAAAGTATTGTAAATGTAACGATACTGTAAATGGGTTAATGCAAACACCAATGAAAGTGCTGGCATGTCTAAGATTTTTGCACCGTACTGTTTTTTTTTTTTACTTCTATTCAATGTTCAGAATAGCACAGTAACACTTAGATCTGTGCTATTCTGAATCACTATCACTTAGCGACACTTAGATCTTCTTAAGTTTACTAAGAAGTACCTTTATGAATTTTTGTATATTACAAATTGACTGCAAGATAATTGATTGGTTTAAGGGAATTAAAGTGTATTAGTTAAATATATAGTGACAATATTAAGAGACTCCTTTGGCTTAAATCCGGGAACACTCTGTTTGAGCTTAAAACAGCAACATAACACTCTATATACAAAATATGAAATAATATTCACAAATTGTTGCATTGCTCTTAGCCAACAAATATATCTAAAAAAAAAAGCTTTAACTAAATATGCCCAGTGCACTTGTTTCTAAAGATCTTTTGTTTTGTTTGCCTTGTTTAGTCAATTCGTTTAAGTAAATTCCACTACTGTAAAATATACATATTTTATATAAATTAACTTTATAAATTATCATCTCTCATCAAATAGCACATATTCATCAGACCAGTTGTTATCTTAGCGCAAGTGTTAATGTTTAATCAATAGCAGATGGTGTTGGTATAAATAACGCTTAGACGTGCCATTATTAAAGACAATTTCCTCTTAACTAAAGTGATAAGTCTGATGAGCGTTGTGCATGGAGAAAATAATGCTACCTTTGATAAACTGAGGGTTAAAATTGAATTTCCCTTTCATTTCCAGTAACTTCTGGTTTGTTTTAATTCAAAAGTTTTCCTTTACTAATTGAGTTCAAGTGTAGATTTGAACGTCAGGATGAGGAATAGATCTACAGTATCTGCCTCATCCCTGAGCTTGTGTCACATCTTCAGAGATCATAATCAATTCTTGAACATGATTTCATCTATTATTTCTAAATGGAGCATAATTTTCAATGACCAGAAAAGCATTTACAGTAACATTCAATAAGCTAAAAAAAATGAATCTAAATATAACAAAAGATCTTAGATGTAACTTGTTTTTTCTCTCTCAGACCAGAGCCAAACTTTTATTCTGAATGTCTCACCTGTTCATTTCATCATTGTCTGACTCTAATGCAGGGTCCATGCACGGGCCCTTCCCGGAGTCCCAATCCACAGTTTGAATTTCACTCCAAAAGAGCAGGATTCTGATTTAACGCATATTGTGACAGGCAAGTTCCCGTCCTGTCTTTCCCTGTTAGGGGCTCACCCTCCCTGGCACACTGTTTTGGCACAAGAGCCACCTCTGCCAGCTGGGCAGCAGCGCTGTAAAGCCAACCTTTAGCTAGGGGACAGGTGGCCAGTCGGAGCCCCTGGAGGAGCTCTACAACACACAGTGCTGTCAAACTCACTGCAGACCCTACATGGACTTTGGCTCTTAAAGTGGAGATTTTGGAATATACACAAATAGATGAAATTCTGATTGATTTGTCCTGTGCAAGCTGGTTAGTCCTGGAGTCTTTTAGTTGTACAAAGTCTCAGAAGCCGTGTATAAATGTGTGTGTGTCACCATCACCTGTTCTGTCTTATCTCTTTCCAAGCTGGCATGAATTCAGGTGGCTGGCATGAGTCCATATGCCAGCGTGTGCTCTGAGCCCCCTGACCTATCTACAGAACATCTACTACATCAGAGATACCGAGAGCAGAGCTGTGGGAGGATGAGAGAACGGGACAACTTTACAGACTTTCAGACACGTAACTCTGCAGTGTAAAATGATACTGCGGTAACCACTGCTCTTAAAACATAAGACTACTTTGAATAAGAAAATATTTATCTTATAGATTTGCTACACCCAGAATTTACTTTCAATAACAGCCTTTTATCTGTTCTACGAGGCTTGTAGCTACCTGAACAAACTTGTCGTGACACGAGAGATCAGGTTAATACCCTGCCCCCCCTTTCTCAATTTCAGTCTCGCTCTGTTGAACGTTCAGTGATTTCACACTTCGGAAACAGTACCATGGACACAATTACTGGAGCGGCAGCCCTTGCACAACCCAGCGAAACCGACTCTCTGACACGTGAAGAACCCGTGCCCGGGAGGCTCGGTTTTGGCTTCTACTGTCCGATCACGGCGCGTGGCTCATTATTCAGCGTCCTCTGAGAATAGGGTCTGGGGTTCAAACTTATGGTTAATTCAGGATCAGAATAAAAAAACTGGAATTCAGTTTGCCTGATCGGCAGCATGCTTAAAGAGGGTTGAATTAAGATGCACAGATACTCAATGAAAATGAATAGCCTCGCTTACCCAGCCAAATTATGTGAATAAAAGAATTAAAGAATTGAGTCTTGTTAACAAATATTCTCTTCCTTGAGACAAACAATCCCCTAAATATTTGTCGATTTCCTTAAGAGGGCTAAGCAATGTGAACGAAATTTTATTTGAAGGTAGTAGAAATTTCATTTCATGATAACGATATCTTTTACATTATAATTTTTATAAAGTTAGTTTTACCAGAAAATATACAAAAGGGCTTTTAAATAAATATGCCTGGTTACTTAAGAAACGATAATGTCCTGAATATATTAGTTTATTTTCTATATTTTACTTTAAAAGAATAGCAAACAATATATGATTTAAAGATGAACTCTCCGATGTATGCCACATTTCAATGTTTTATATAAACTCTTTTAAAGAAATTTCAAAATGTTTTTCATTCATCGATTTGCCCGGCCTCCCATGGAACAACTTTCTAAGCCTCACTGCATTTGATTTTGCCATGCCCACTTATTTTGCTGTATAGACGAAACAAAAATATTTTACGGTAAACATTTAATTTTACAGTTATTAGTTATATATTCATATCACAGCCCTACTCAAGACAAAAAATGGCATAAAATACTCCAAACAGCTTTTGCTTAATATCACATGAAGCCAAACAATATTTCATTCAAAAAACAAAACAGCATTCAAGAGCATTAAGAATTGTGGCAGTAATTATAAAAAAAAAAATCCAATGCAAGCATTGTACATAATCTTATATACAACAATATGTGCTTTAGCATGTATTCTTACCAAATGGTGATAAATGTGTTAAACAATAATGGATGTGCTCTCTGCAAAGAGAGTCTGTTTTCTGTTTCTCAAAGCAAAGACTTCAAAAGCTGACCTGCCGCTGAACAAAGACAAGGATAAAAATGGAAGGCGGAGGGGAATGGGAGTGAGAGGCACTGTTTTTATGTGGCCATGGGCCAGCTCTCCCTCGCCTCCTTTGAGTTCTGTCCTGACCCGTGATCACCTTGAGTGGGACGGGGCCATGCGAGGGGGCTCGGTGAAGTGCTGCTTAGCGCTTCTCTGTTTTCCCGCTCTCCCTTTTTCTGAGCACGTTTTGTTGTCTCTTTAAAAGTGTCTTTCTATCCTTGAAGGATTTCACATGGCTGCCCTTACCTTTGGTTATTATAGGCTGTTGTGTTCATGTGGGAAAACAGACAAATTTCTTCACCACAACCAATGTTTCTAAAGGGATACTCCACCCAAAAGTAAAAATTCTGTCAAGAATTACCTACCCTACTGTATACATTTCTCTGTTCAAGAACTAATAGAGATATTTAGAGGAATGTAAGCAATTCACATTTCTGTGACACCATTGACTACCACCATAAAAATTAAACAATAGTCAAAGGTGCCTCAGAACTTTCTGTCATCCTAAATTTTTAAATATCTTTTTATCTGTTAATAAAAAAATAATAAAAAATTATAATAGTTTTTGGGCTATGGTAGGTTAGTGGTCCCTCAGCATTGCTAGCATTCCTCCGAATATCTCCATTCATGTTCAACTTAAAGAAATGCCAGCAGGTTTGTAACAACATGAGGGTGAGTAATTCATTCATTACTAAGTAGTTTTCTTATGACAAATTAAACTGGGTGCTGTATTTTAGTTGTACAGTAATTCATTCTGTATTGTCCAACTACACAACTAAAAACAAACAACAAAGTCAAATGTGTACAATAACCTGAACTCATTGCATTTAAGGCCATGTGGCAACACAATACCTGAAAAACTAAGTAAGCACAAATCACATGTCATAAAAAAGTTGTTAGATCGGCTACATCAGCAACTGAAAGCAAAAAGCTTTAAGTTGTGTCACTTATATTTGTCAGACTTAAAGTATTCAATCACAATCTCTCAAACTTCTATGTAGACGTTTCTATCTTTGTAGTTGTCTGGCAATAAAATCCTCCACACATTCAGAGTCACTAAAGCGTCTACAACTATAAAATTGTAAATGTGACAGTCTCCTCAAGAATTGGATACTGATTTAAAAGTGGTCAATCCCAGACAGACTGAAAGTGTCATGATTCTGCCTATCTTGGTCATGTTTTTCCTGGTTTTGGCAGAGTCATGGCAGACCTGTGTTGTGTGAGTGTCACATGGTATTGTTTTCTTACATGCCATGTGCTCTCTTGTCTCGTCTCTTGACCCCGCCCCCTTGGTATCCCGTCTAGCTTCCCATCATCGTTTCATTCCCCACACCTGCCTCGTGTCGTTATCCCTTGTTATGTTTCCCTATATAAAGCCCTTGTGTTTTCTGTCCTGTGTCGCTGCATTACGTTTCTTACATGTGTTACTCTTGTTCGTGGTCTGGTCCTTGTGAAGGTTCCTGTTAAGGTCTTGTATTGTGTTTCAAGTTTCATGTCCCTGTTTAGCCTTGTTTTAGTTTTAAGTACTCCTTGTTTTGTGCCCCATCGTGGGAAGTTTTTTGTTTGCCATTTTATAGTGTTTTGTGTTCTGTTTTCCCCATCGTGGGTTTTTGTTTTGTGTTTGTTTTTTGTGATTAAAGTCCTGTTATTGCACTATCTCGCCTGCATTTGGGTTCTCTCTCCTTCACCATCCATCCCATTCCTGACAGAATGCAGCGACCAGAAATGAACCCAGCAGGTGTGTGGAAGCAGGATCCCTGCCCGGTTCGTACCCGCCAAGCTCGCCTCCTACTTGGGCTCCGGCAGGGGAATCGGGGCATATTGGAGTTCATCCAGGAGTTTGTGGCGGCGGCGAAGGAGACAGTTTTTTCCGACAGGGAGATGTTGGGGATCCTAAACTGCTGCCTCGCCACACCCCTCAAGCCCAGCGAGGTCAGGATGCTGAGTCTCCTCTATCTTGAGGACGCGGTCAGGTACGTGATCAACCGGGGTGACCCGTGGCCAGCAGCTCCAACCTGGGGTTCCAGCCCGCTGGCCACGGTCCCGGAGGATTGCGTCCTGGCCACGGTCACTTTGGGGGACTCAGCTCCTCACTGCTCCAGTCCAGCCAACCCCACTCTCCCTGTCGGTCCTTCTGTCGATCCTCCTGTCTCAATCCGGGGGAGACGTCCCAGGAGGCAGTCCTGGGACTCTCCGTCCGAGTCTTCGGGGGCCGAACTGGTCCCGCCCCCTCCTGCAACCTCTACTGTCACCCGCCGCTCAAAGAAGAAGCGGCGGGTCCAGGTTGCAGCGCCGGTCCCGGATCCAAGTCCTGTCCCGACGTTGGATCCAAGTCCTGTCCCGACGTTGGATCCAAGTCCTGTCCCGACGTTGGATCCAAGTCCTGTCCCGACGTTGGATCCAAGTCCTGTCCCGACGTCGGATCCAAGTCCTGTCCCGACGTCGGATCCAAGTCCTGTCCCGGATTCAAGTCCTGTCCCGACGTCGGATCCAAGTCCTGTCCCGGATTCAAGTCCTGTCCCGACGTCGGATCCAAGTCCTGTCCCGGATCCAAGTCCTGTCCCGGATCCAAGTCCTGTCCCGGATCCAAGTCCTGTCCCGGATCCAAGTCCTGTCCCGGATCCAAGTCCTGTCCCGGATCCAAGTCCTGTCCCGGATCCAAGTCCTGTCCCGGATCCAAGTCCTGTCCCGGATCCAAGTCCTGTCCCGGATCCAAGTCCTGTCCCGGATCCAAGTCCTGTCCCGGATCCAAGTCCTGTCCCGGATCCAAGTCCTGCTTCAGCGCCGTTACAGCCGGCTTTTCACGCGGCTCCTGCGCCGGTACAGCCGGCTTTTCACGCGGCTCCTGCGCCGGTACAGCCGGCTTTTCACGCGGCTCCTGCGCCGGTACAGCCGGCTTTTCACGCGGCTCCTGCGCCGGTACAGCCGGCTTTTCACGCGGCTCCTGCGCCGGTACAGCCGGCTTTTCACGCGGCTCCTGCGCCGGTACAGCCGGCTTTTCACGCGGCTCCTGCGCCGGTACAGCCGGCTTTTCACGCGGCTCCTGCGCCGGTACAGCCGGCTTTTCACGCGGCTCCTGCGCCGGTACAGCCGGCTTTTCACGCGGCTCCTGCGCCGGTACAGCCGGCTTTTCACGCGGCTCCTGCGCCGGTACAGCCGGCATTCTCTGCCGCTTCAGCGCCCTCGGGGGCATCAGTGCGGGCAAGAACTCGGGTGCCCAAACCCAGCCCTAAGCCCGCACGGACTCAAGCCCCTAGGACTCCCCCTGTCACACCCTTGTCTCGTCCCCCTCAGTTTGGACATTTTGTTCCCCCTCCTCCCATCCCGTCTATGTTATTTTTATTATGTCACCCCAACCCTTTTATTGTAATGTCTGTTGTACCCATGATTTGTTCTGTTATGTGTGTTTGGTTAATGTCTTTGTCCATGTCACTGTCTGCTGTGTCCCCTAATATATGTTCCCCTTAGGGTCGCCAGGTGGCGCTCCCTAAGGGTGGGTATTGTCATGATCTGGTTCTTCTTGTGAAATATCCTGTAGTCTTGTGGACCGGATCATGACAATACCATGTCCGTGTGTTTTGTTTTGTCTGTATGCCTTTTGTAATGTGCTCTGGTCTTGTCATGTTCTTTGTCTGTTGTGTCCCCTTCAGGGTTGCTATGTGTTCCCTGGGGGGGGGGGTGCTGTCATGATCTGGTCCTTCTTGTCATGTATTCTCTAGTTTGGTGGACCAGGTCGTGACAGCACCAGGTCCGTGTGCTGGTTGTGTTTATGTCCTGTTCTGTTTGTCGGCTCCCTTGAGGAACGCCAGGATGTCGTTCCTTAAGGGGGGGGTTCTGTCATGATTCTGCCTATCTTGGTCATGTTTTTCCTGGTTTTGGCAGAGTCATGGCAGACCTGTGTTGTGTGAGTGTCACATGGTATTGTTTTCTTACATGCCATGTGCTCTCTTGTCTCGTCTCTTGACCCCGCCCCCTTGGTATCCCGTCTAGCTTCCCATCATCGTTTCATTCCCCACACCTGCCTCGTGTCGTTATCCCTTGTTATGTTTCCCTATATAAAGCCCTTGTGTTTTCTGTCCTGTGTCGCTGCATTACGTTTCTTACATGTGTTACTCTTGTTCGTGGTCTGGTCCTTGTGAAGGTTCCTGTTAAGGTCTTGTATTGTGTTTCAAGTTTCATGTCCCTGTTTAGCCTTGTTTTAGTTTTAAGTACTCCTTGTTTTGTGCCCCATCGTGGGAAGTTTTTTGTTTGCCATTTTATAGTGTTTTGTGTTCTGTTTTCCCCATCGTGGGTTTTTGTTTTGTGTTTGTTTTTTGTGATTAAAGTCCTGTTATTGCACTATCTCGCCTGCATTTGGGTTCTCTCTCCTTCACCATCCATCCCATTCCTGACAGAAAGTTATTTCGTCTTGACTGAGTCTCTGATCAAAGTACAACTCAACTTGTATATATACTGCGCTTAGACATAACTTCTCCCTCAAGACCACAAAAAGCCTGTGGAAATGAGAGCTTGAGAAAGTAACATTTAATATATATCAGTGTCAATCTGTGACCAACCCTGTCAAGTCAAGTAAAATTTATTTATATAGCACTTTTTACACTTTTTATTTTGCAAAGTTTCAAAGCAGCTGTACATGAAATATGTTACACTATAGAGTTGCACGATTCTGTAAAAAATGAGAATCACTGTTTTTTTTTGCATAAAAAAATAACATAATTCTCTCACAGTTCTCAAGAGCTTAATATTTACAAACCCTGAAAATTAGGTTATCAAACAATATGGCAATAAAGAAGTCAGCATAATATTCTAGGCTTCAATCAAATTTTGAGAAATGTAATAAACAAAAATATGTAAATATGTACTTAAAATTAACAAAAGAAGGAGCACAACTGAGTAGACACAACTTTTCTAGAATTTTTGGTACGTATGGGAGGTTTGAAACCGGTCGGTAGTTTCCTAGTTACCAACCGATTTCAAAACCTCCCATACCTGTCAAAAATACTACAAAAAGTTGTGTCTACTCAGCTGTGTTTCTTCAACCCTGTGGTGTGAAAACATCCATTCTGGTGTAGTTAATGCTAAAGACAATAAGTTAAATAAGCTGGATCTATTTTTCCTTGACAAATGATGAAATTACTGAACATCGGCAAAAAATTTATATAAAAACTTATATATGACAACGGTCAATCTGGGATATTTTAATCTTTTTTAATATATTTTTTAAAATTTTTTACTTACATTAAAACCATTCAAAGAGTAAATATTACTAACACTTTTGTTTTTTAAAAAAGGTCTCCTTACTTCTTGAGTGACATTGAATTACTCTGATTAGTTTGGAGATTCATGTGTTTAAAATAATGAATCTGGCTTAGTAAATATCACCAACATTATATTGAATATAAAAATATTAGGTTTTTTGGAATTAATATAATATATATATATATATATATATATATATATATATATATATATATATATATATATATATATATATATATATATATATATATATATATATATATATATGCACAGCAAAACATGCTTAGAGTGATGTAAGTTTTTAGGAAGTAAGTCGACTCGTTCGCGTAATTCAGGGTCAACCCCTTTTTTAACAAAGCCAACAACTTCGAAATGTTTTACTTTCGTCTTTGCAACTTACATTCTGCTTACATTCACACACAGCAACATTATATACTACACAAAGATCACAATTCCTTCTCTTTATATGTCATAATTTACATCTCAAATTGCCATGCATTATGTTATACATACGTGATTATGTTCTGTTGATAGAACAATGCTTTAGAAAGCAAGCCTAACATATGCAGCAATAATCCGCTTGCATTGCAGACAGAAATGCATTTATTCACATTTAGACATTTCCAGAAAATAATTGCAGGCCAACCTCAGTCTCCATTCATGAACAAATTCAAGCATTCGCTCTTTCAGACTTCACCAAAAACAAGAGCAAAGTGGATGACTGTTAACTTGCAGCTGATAATCACAGAAACTCAAACTACAACACAAACAATCCGCTAAACCAGCATTACCCAGGAAACACCTCTGCACTCGCGCCTCGCTAGTCTTTTCAGCGACAGAATCGCACATCACCCTGACACAAGCGATCCATTATACAACCGTCTTGCCAGAATAAGCTTTGTTCTTTGTATTGATTCGAAATGTGTAACCGGTTGAAATAATGATTCGATATTCCCATCACTCGCCTGCTGAAAGGTTGAGTAAGATGTTAAGTTAAATATGCCCTTTCATGTAGGATGAAGGAACAGAGATGCCGCTCAGCGGGAGGCTTTTTAAATGTATTGGACACGTTTCGAGTAGCCCCTGACTCGTGCCGCACACTTCCGTAACGCAGATAAAAATATTATCCCGTATCGAGAGACAGATAGAATATAATTGGGGATCGGAAGACTGTAGATACTTTGACCTTGACCTCTTTTCATGATCCCAAGATGTGGAAAATGGTGCATGTAATGAAGGCACCAATTGCCAGATCATTCATCATCCTTTAGATTTCAAGTGTGGAATTTTATAATCCGTACTAGCCAAACAGATACTTTTTCTAATAAGAAGCTTCATTGAGTCAGCTTACAGTTAATATGACAAAGTTCGAGCATTCGTTGAGTGAAAACTACAATTACTTTGATTGTTTACTCAAAGTCGTGTTATTGCAGTAACTTTCTTCTTGAGAACACAACAGAAAATATTTTAAAGAATGTCGTATCCAAACAACCCACATTGTATAGATATTTCTTTGATAAATAAAGACTTTTTCATTACATGAACTTAAAAATATTTGTACATTTTAGAGAAGATGACTATTAGATTTTTAATAAATTTTTAATTGTTTCAACTGGAAAAAAATAAATTAAAGATTTTATTAAATTAATATATATATATATATATATATATTTTTTTATATATATTTTTTTAAATATTTTCTAAGCCACATGAAATATTTTTTACAATGTACTTACTGCAACTATAGCTACGTCCTTGCAAATAAAATGACTTTGGTTAAATCTCCCCATCTTCTTGTGTTTATGGCATGTATAGATACACACATACTCACAAAAATATATATATTATATATATATATTCCCCCTACAATGTTCCCTACCCATCATGCATTATCTCGGTGCCATCATCAGCAGCCCGAGTTCAAATTCATTTTCTGCTGATGGGGCTGATAAGCTCATATTGGCTATCTCACTGGCATTCTCTTTTTCCGCACAGCGAGAGAAAGAAAAATTGTAAGGGGGCCCGAGTCCAGAATCAGCTCGGGGAGACATTTAGAATCTAGAGAATAACCTGCCGGCCTCGAGCTGATATGAACATTGCCTTGGGGAACATGGAATGAACCAACCAACATCTCTTAATGGACATTAGATAGAGGTCTGCTCTTTATGAAAATGGGTGTGTTGTGTCCAAGTTTTCAAAATGTCCTCGCAAACAGTCAAATGTGTCAAAACCTCACTTGAGAACATTGTAGGTGGTCTTTTAAAAAAAAATCAAATTATGCTTTCGTAAATTATGATTTGTGATAAAATCGAATAAAGTCAACAGGTTAAGTTGGGGGTAAGTATGCTGCAAGTCAATGGTTTATGAAATGGGTATATTATTATATAGATGTGTATTAACATAGAGCATAATAAGTAAAGGCATGTCTTCAAAATAAAGAAAATAAGTAAAGGCATGTCTTCAAAAGATACAAAACATTTTAGGCAGTTGATATGCTGAGTAAAGCATCTCAGTGCTTCTGTCTAATCAGATTTGTATATACTGTATCATATTTATGCCTCCCCATCACACCCAGCATGTCCATGTCTGGATCCACGTTTGCACGCACTTGTGTCTTCAGACACCCAAATCATTTAGCTTTCAACTATTCAAGCGGTTGCGTGTTTAGTTCTCTTCTCCTTTGACTGCTACAGTATTTTCTGCCATCTCCCATCAACCACGTGCATAAGGAGCGTTCACGGCTGCACATTTGCCACGCTCCGCTCTAGAAACATGACATTTGACTGCGCTTTGCCACAATAGAACAAACAGCGGTGCCAAGTCAACACCCCATTTCCACCCCCCCAAGCACAGAGTAGTTGATTAAATTTGTTCTTGACTTATTGCAGCCTTCACTGGCTTCTATAGAGACCGAGAGTGAGAGAGAACGTATTTATTTAGATTTATTCTGCCTTTAACACCTCAAAGCACAGCTAATACTGCGCGGACGGGAGGCAAACTTATAAATGTAATGTGATAAGTGTGCATATGTTATGTGGGCTCATGTCATTATTGCTGTCTTCTCTAAAAAGAAGAAGAAACCCCTTAGGTTTGTGGGGGCACATTAGCACTTGGCACAAACGTCCATTTTGGGCAAACCAGTCACAAGCAGACAGCAGATTGTAAAGTAGATGGAAGCATATATTTTAAAATATATATATATAAAATGTTTCACCTACAGTGCATTTAATTGACTATGGCAGTTCTGCATATCATTTAGAGTAGTGTGTCATTAGAAATAAAATGAGGTCACATTTCTTGACATTCATTTTACCATTATTTGGAAAAATCCAATGAGATTTGTTGTATGACTAAGATGAGTGAAAATAGCCAGAGCTCTACACAAAGATCTGGTGTCATTTTCTATTTCATCTAATATAACATGATAAAAAGACAAAAACCCAAAAGACCTCTGTTAATGTCTTTAAGATGCTTCAAGACATCTACTTGCAAAGCTACAGTACTGAATAATCAAAATCACACAGAATTATTTCAAATTATAAATGTTATGAAATGTCAATTCCTATTTTCTTATGACACACAACTACAAGTGATATTAATACTGACTTAACCATTTAATCTGAGACTTTTGCACAGTACTGTACATTTAATTATTTGTGATGGTCTGCCACTATTTCGAAATTGAGTTTTTATTTTCTAAAAGATACAAAGAACTCTTAAACGTATGAATAAACATGAGCATTTGTTTAGTTAGAAAATGTCACCAGAGCAGGAACTAAAGAACTAGTCTGAACACAAACATGGCACAATGACGCCACCACAATATGTACATCAGCATGTGATGTCAGAAAGCGCCACAAGTTATACAATATCAAGTGAGAAACACTGAAATGATTATCGCAGATAACCTGTTCATACTTTTCAAGGTGCTTTAAAATTCGCAATGGACTTCACCCACTGTCCACTAAAACTAATGGAAAACTTTTAATGTATCGTCCAATCAAATACTGTCCTAGATATAAATAAAATATTCTTGATGTGCAGTTCATACAATGCCTAAGTTTGCAAGACAATATGTTTCTATAAAGCATTCCTTCTCCAAGCGAACTTTTTCGAAATTGTTGGCCGTCAGAATGCAGAATAAACAATATTACAAACAAGCAGACAGAACACACAAGCAACCTCAAACCCATTATAAAGCAGATGCCTAATGGGTTAATGCAGCATGACAGTGATATTAGACACATCTTATTAATTATCAATACTATTCTCAAAAAAGCTCATGATCACAGAATATAATCATGAACAAGACTTGACAGAACCTGTCTGGTGTTTCTTAATCATTCTCTGAAATCTTGTTCAGACTCGATTAAAATTGAAGTATACTTAGAAGAACTGGTGCGGTAAACAGACACATTCATCAATGGGTTTACAATTGGGCAACAGGGTTTGATAAAACATGCTTTACCACTGAGAAGAAATACAGTAATGCTATCTTGTGATAGAATTGCCAACAAAATGAAATGATTACATGAAGGAGTTTTAATCAGAGTTACGAGAACTCTGCATGGAGTCTCAGTGCCATGGGAAGAATTAATTGGCAGAACTGACTTGTACCTCAAATTTGTACTCTCTCTCTCTTTCTTTCTCACGAAAACACACGAACACACACCGTGACATTTTAAGACAACAAACCTTTGCTGATTCCAGAGAGAACGACAAACAACTTTGTGTGTGTGTTTGTGATTGCATTTTTAAAAGCTAAACACAGTCAATGCGTAAAGTTTGCCGGCCCCATGTGCTGGTGTGTTCCCAGCGCAGTTTGCCTTCATTTGTGTGTGAGCTTTCCTGAGCATTTGGTAACGAACCATCTGAACAGAAAACAGTTGGATCCTCTAAATGAGTTTATGTGGCACGCATTGTTTGGATATGCCAGATGTCAGTGTTTCTCACATAAGCCATACTCTAAGTTATGCTTGTGTGGTAATGAATCTAGCAATGGCACTCCGCTGTTTTTGCTTGAATAGAAAATAGACAATCTGAGGGGTCACAGCACGAGCATATGATATAACTACTGATATGTTTAGACACTATGAATGGTAAGATGATCATATTTGGCATTCAAGCGTTACATTTTTTTGGCCAATAAACTTTTATAAGTCACCCTTTAAAAAATCTAACCATTGATTAAATAGTTGCACTACTCAGTATTTTTTAAATGATAAAATACTGTATTGTATTTTATCTTATTTAGTTAAAAAACTTTTTTTACAATTATTACTCTCTTGTATGTATCTATGCTGTGTTCTGCTTGCTGCATTCAATTGCATTGTTTTCGCTCTCATACAGTTAAAGCGAATGGATCCGATGCTGTTCGGTTACCAGCATTTTTCAAAATATCTTCTCGTGTTTTGCAGAAGAAAGCCATGCAGGTTTAAATGACATGAGGGAGGGTAAATACAAATATAATATTTACATTTTACTTTACTCAAAGCACCAGTGAAATCTTTTACATTTTGTAAAGAATAGTTCATCTTGCATAGAGTAAATTTGCGAAACATTTCAGTCCGACATTTAAAATTTTCTATAAATTTTATAGTTTATTGCTAATAAGTTACAAAACCACAAAAAGGAACATTTTTAACTCTATAAAGTAATCCTAAATCAGGGAAGCAAAATATGAAGATATATGTATAAATATATATATAGTATATAAACATCTCAATTGAATATAAAAACAAAACGTTTAATTTGATCGTAAACTTTCTATACAGCTTACTAGCTTTACACAAATTTATCATTTGTATAATCTTCCAAGCATTTCACTCCCAATTTGCACTTTATTTATAAAACTGCAACAACCTGCTCAACATTCTGTGACACAAAAGTCTAATTCATTTCAGCATCACTGAAAGTTTGTTCTTCATATTGACAACAATCACAACAAGCCTCAAGCACTGCATATTATTTGGCACCTTCTGTTTCAATTATCCAACAGTGTTTAAACAAACACTCCCCTTTTCTCTCCCCTTCATCTCACAAACTCTTAACTACAAAAAACTAATCCATTTTAACTTGTGACTACTCAAAACTATAACATATGTAAACTTCTTCCTTATACGCATTCCTTAATTCCAACAGAGGCAATTCAAAGGCTTACATAATAATATGCAGTCTGAAATGTGCACCGCATCATAAGCCCACA
The DNA here is from genome assembly GCA_033220385.1 of Triplophysa yarkandensis. Classification (NCBI taxonomy): domain Eukaryota; kingdom Metazoa; phylum Chordata; class Actinopteri; order Cypriniformes; family Nemacheilidae; genus Triplophysa; species Triplophysa yarkandensis. The sequence continues at coordinate 9,983,859 of CM065667.1, read as the reverse complement.
GACATTTTTCTGCTCAGAAAGTTGTGGATTTTCATTTCTTCACTGAAGTAGGACAGCGATCTATCATTTGCATAATGGTGCCTATCTTGTACCAGTGATTATTCTGAATTTAGACTGTGATGAGAAGCCTTTTCTGTCCAGATAAGGACCTCTTATGTTCGAGAAAAAGGGGTATGAACTTATAACCAATGCTTTGAAAAAAACTTTATCGTAGCATCACGTTGAGGAAAATTGCAACTATTTCGATCGCACATGCTCCCAAAATTAAAGTACAACCTGAAAATATATTTGGGAGCGAGTGTGATGCGATCTGGGCCTGAAAAGAAGTGGTAGCGATACTTTGTCATGTTCCAGATATTATGGCGGAAAATGAGGGTAATGCTTTCCCTTTGTTACATTTCTTATGTAAGCATATAACATGCTGTGTGTGTGTACTTTTATTAATAAATATTGTTTCAGAGTTGATTCCAGGGAATAGTCATGGTATGGTACAGCAGACATAACATGTTTATTTAAATGGGAAAAAATATTACTTTTTATCCAAGTATTCGAGTGCTTGCTCATAAATTTTTCCTGGTGCTCCTAAATTTGTAAAAAAAAGTAAAAAGTTCATTTCAAACCCTGTCATTGGTTTAAATTAACCTAGAAAATGTCCAGATTTCACAACTTTAGTATGAAAAATGCAGAACCTTTAAAAGTTTCTTATGGAACAATCAATGTGACTACAATGAATAATGAAATCTTATTTGACAAGAATGTACCGTCTTTAAAATTAACAGAAAATTAAAGACAAGCTGTTTCCCTGGATTTAACCAACAATTAATCTTAAGTATCAAGTAATTTTAAAATTGAAGAATACTCATGTTTAAATTAGACAAAATCCCTTGTGTTAATTTATAACAATTCTTTAAATGTGCGGCCAGCCCTTGAACCGTCAAATAAAACGTACTTTGGGGCTTTACTGTGTATTTTATACTTATGACTTTCCAATCACTTTTCCCAACTGGAATTCTTAATTTTCAAACAGATGGCTACTTTAAAAAGCGTTCCTATGCAGATGAGTTTTTCTCCTAATTACCATGCATTAAATATGCCAGAGACTGTGTCAGTAAGCAAGATGTGTGTATTTCCACAAATCTTCAATGTCAAGCTTTATTAGTATTATTTTATTCATTTATTTTTTGATGTCCCCCCCAAACTTCATGTTTTCTTGCATGAGGGTCAACGCTGTCAGTGTAATCAGATCATCTTCATTTATACAGCTCTAATTGTGAGACTCGCACCCTGTGGCGAAATTAAATCATTTCTCTCTAACCAAACCTGCAGTAATTATGCACCTATGAATTATTTATAGGACAAGTATAGATATAATAATTTTTAATCAACTTTAAGCTCGTGAGGGATGGACAGCAGAGTCTGTCGAGCATGTGTGTGTGTGCCAGCATGTTGCCATGTGTGCAAAAACCTGATGCTCCTGCTTTCTCTCCTCACTTCCTGTGTGCAGTTGTCATGGCAATGTGTGTGTGTCAATGCGGAGTTTGACTTCCAATGACTAATTTCGTTAATTAACAGTGTTTCTATTGCACTGTGGGATGTGCGGCCTTGTGTATGCATCTCTCTAAGGACACATAATCCCAGGGCTAGCTGCTGTTCTATTAGTGGCGGCTGCTGTGTTCCTATATCTCTCCTATATAAATGTTTCTATTATAGGAAAATGCTGTCGTTGTTTCAGTCTGTTCAAAGTAAAACAAATGAGACGTGTATTATTAATGACAAAAAGTGCAGTTAATTTGCAAGTAAAAAATAGAAAACAAAGTAACACAGATGCGTTTGAATGGTTTTGCGATAAAATATATATTATTGCTATAACTAGTTAAATAATAGTAACAACATAAACAAAACACAAGACGACAATTGTTTTAAATGGGCATCATCAATCTAAAAAAAGTGATTTTACACGGTACAAAAATCCTAATAGTGGATTTTGTCTGTATTTTGTACTGCTCAAAATTACTGAAACACTCAGTGATAGTGTTTAATTAAAAATGAAAATTCTGTCATAGTTAACTCACCCTTGTGTGTTAAAAGTTGTGTGACTTGCTTTCTCCTGCAGAACACAAAAGAAGATATTTTGAAGAATGTTTATGACTGGAACTCATTCACTTGGATTGGTTGTGAATGAACACATCTGATTTCTGGTCCTAAACCGGACATGCCAAGTCATGCCAAGATGGTGAATAATATATGACAGATTTGTTTTAATATTAAGGTTGAACCATATGAACGAAACACTAAGGTTCAAATATTTACTTTTCTACATTAGATAATTAATTAAAAACAAAACACATTTTTTTACTTGAATGCTCAGAGATTTAGCATATGACTTAGATGTCCCTTTCTGCATTTTTGAACAATGTATTACGTATTATGTACTGCCAGTACATTATATGTACACGGACAGTTCCATTAACACTAAAACATGCAATGCAGAGAAAAAGCTCTTTTAAAATATTCAATAGATATATTTATAGATATAATTGTATATACATTTTGAAGAACCCTGAACTACTTCAGTAATGTTGGTAGAACAAAGTAAGAGGCCAGTAGTGCTTGAATATCCTTATCCATAATAATAATAATAATAATAATAATAATAGTAATACCTTCTGTTAATGAAAGGGAACACAAGTTTACATATGCCCTTACAGATGCTTTATACTTGTATCCTTTTGATATCTTTTTTGAAGCTAATTGTATGTTTTATGAAATATAAACAAATGTTAAAAATCATGTAAACATCATGTATTCAAAAATATCAATACTTAACATAATCACACCAAAACATAGCTTTCACTACATATTGTATTGCTAAGCCACTGGAAAACGTCAAACCTAAACTATCTTTTTTAAAGTGTGCCGTACAAGGCACATTATGTACCCAAATTTATCTCTGGAAGACTCTCTGGTACCACATCAGAGGTTCTGTTGCAATTAAGACACTTAAACCCGAATTATAGTTTTCCGGTGGACCGCTGGTCCTGCAATGTAACCTACGCACATAGATAACGCCATCACTAACATTTGTGGTTCTGGGTTGTTGTCGACAGTCATTGGCCACTAGATATCAGTAACCTGACACATGTTTTTTGTGTTTTCAAAAGAGTAGCCATCTGAGAATCATTTAGCAGAGATAGCAGTTATGAAAAAAAGAATTATTGATGCAATGTTACATTCTTGGAGAGAAATTGACGTTAAGTCTGTAGTGCGGCCACTGAGGGCCTCTCTGTTCAGTATCTTGTTGTAGTAAAGTTGTTACCTTCATCATTTTCACCAGTTCTCATCCATTTCAATTTCTTAAGCCCAAAGCCCAGTCACTACATTGACGGCTGTGCTTAAACTCTTCATTTAGTTGCCCTTGTGTATCTTTTGTAAAAGCATTGCTCTGGAATTTCATCAAAAAGACTCTTTGCGAACACAATAGTGTTTTTCCTCTGTGGCCGTTTCACCTGTCTAGGCCACCCCCATTACAACAGTCTTTTAGTTGCCGTGCCGTGTGCTGATAGTGTCTGAAACTTGCTCTTGATGTGAGTTAAAGCACTACAAGTCAACCTTTGGATGCACTTCATCCACAAGGCTCTCATTCAATCCTTTCACCTGACACTTTAGACTTTTCGAGCTGTTGACAAATACCTTCTTTGGCTGATGCCTTTACCAGGACCTGTGATAAAATTTTATTTTAGTTTAAAACACCGTTAGATATAAATATTTAATTCATTTTTCCAAGTCATTGTGTCAAATATCTTAATTGAATGAACAATAATTTTTTCAGTGTATAGAGTTCCTTCCGATACTCATAGGAACACTGTAAGCCAGTCATCACGCTGGACTTTATCTTTCCACACATGCTTACAATTCATCCGCATGGCAGATCACCCCTGTTAGTTCATCTAAGAGCTGAGACACGCATCTCTGGAAGTGCTCTGGACCAACCCTGATCCCAAAGGGTAAGATGTTGAAGAATCAGCCGAATGGTGTGATAAATGTTCTCTTGCCATTGGTAACTTGTATCTAAATTGGTAAAAAATTGCTGCAACATTCAATGGGGTCAGTGTCTGCTCTACTGATGGTAATATATGCCACTCTGTGCATTGCTTCATTGAGATTAGTTTGATCAATCCTTTCAGCTTTTCGGCAGGCACCGGTGACTCTAGCCTTTATATTAGTCCCATTTGTTCCATATGCTCCAACTTACCCTGAGCTTTATTTTCCAATGGAAATTAGGTTTGTGAGTGCCAGGAAAGCACTTGCGAGTTCAACAGTCTCACTTTAACTTTCCTAGTCCAGGAAATTTTTTAGGAAGTGCTGAACAACAGGTTTTTGTATGGACTCAAAAAGCTCAACAGGGGATTCAAAAGGGGTTTTAAATCTGTTGAGAACGTCATTGAATGATTGTGCAATTTTGCTATACCTGTAATGCCAATGATAACAGTTTATTACAGGACCTGTATTGTTTGTTTTCTTGGGCCATCAAAAGCCCATTTTTCCTAGAATTACATAGCCTTGTGGGGAAAGGACTCTGCTCTTGTATCTATAGTTTACCCATTTCGTGTTATATTTGTGTTGCTCCCTGAGCTTAAACACCGTGTTTCTTTACCGGAACATTCACTCTTCTCAGTCTTTGGAGAAGTCGCCTGTGATAGTTTCCTGTAGTTTGACTCTTGACTCTGCATAACATTCATTCCAGTTAGAGTTTTTCTTAAAGTGACATACAACAATGCAGTCATGTAAGTGGTGTGAGCAAGTGCCCATTGGTTTCATCACAACAAGGTTGGGATCTGTATGTCCAAATTTGGAAACTGTTTTTCCAATTTATAAACCTAAGACCATTGAGTCAGGAAACAGCTTAAAAATATAGTTCCTCCAAAAAATTACTTACTCTGTCGCTGTTCCAAACTTGTACATATGTTATTATTCTAATGAAAAAGATGTGTGGATGAATTATTTTAACCAAACAGTTCTTGGATCTCATGGACTTCATGAAAAAAATAGCCCATAAAATGTTGTCCTTCAGTGTTATTTAGGAGATCATTTATATGCTTAAAGTTCATATATGCACATGGAAGAGTCTTTTAAAAAATTAGCTTGGATGATTTCGGATACTAAACTCCAGAAAACCACTGACTGCTCTGTGCTCATGCGCCCCTTCGGTCAAAGTCTGAAATCTCCTCTAACAAACAGTTATTTTCTAATACATAGTTTAAGATGAACACGTAAAGTTCGCTGCCCATACATTTCAGGGTTATTTAGTCTTTTTTATCGTCAGCAGGAGTTGTGTAGACGTCGCTTGGCGAAAGACTGACTGGACTTTATTTTAATATTCAAATTTTGTATCTTCTTTATCTCATGTTGTCATTAGCGTTTTGCAAAATGTGATATATCACTTATATGATGTATTTAGATCATGAAGCCTGGTGCCTTGCGACATCGCATACAGGGTCTAGTTTTTTTCTTACTGCAATCTGTAATCACATATTTTAAATTTAAACGAGGCTTTCATCAAGGAGAGAAAGAGGATTTGCCGTTTTGGACAGTCATGTCAGGAAATGGGTAAAGTGAATTTTTTCACTTTACCCATTTTTTCACTTTAAAGGAGAAGTCAATAGATCACTTAGAAACAAAATGTCTGTTATAATGTTATATAATATATTCTCCCTCTTGTCCAAAAGCCAGTATTTTTGTAAAAAACAGCCCGTTTTTGGGTACAAAAGCCACCCATTTGCAGGGTTAAAATTAATAACCCAACTTCTTGGCTTGGTTTAATCCCATATGAGTTCTGTCCTACAGTGACCCAGCAGGCGGGTTGAAAACAACCCAATTTGTTTTAACCCAGTGTTTTTAGAGTGTGTGTTCATCAGAACAAAGAAATTCATATTGATTTGAACAACTCAACTTTCAGGGGGTAAACTATCCCTTTGAGACATTTTCTGAGAGTCCCCAGCTTGCAGCACTTTCAGGCAGTTTAAGATCTGTACTACTCTACATTACTATTGAAACAGTTTTGCAGCACTAAATTGCTGTGATGGTCGTTTTGGTTAAAAGCATCTGTTAAATAACTAAAAGTGTCTTAACTCTTCACATAAATATTCCAGAGTGACAGTGTTCTGCTTGTCTATTGAAAGCCATCTGTTGATTTGTCGGGCCCTTGTTTGGTCATATTAAATTCAAAACAAAACTGATGCTACGCCTCGCCTCAATATTTTCCGAAACACTGATTCACTAGTGAGTTTTGTGCCGTGCACTCAGTGACAATCAAATGTCCTCCGCTTTACCAATTATTTTCTTTAATTTTTTCTGGGAAGTGTGGCGTCATTAAAATTACATGTACAAATTATGATGTCAAATCCGACATGAAATAGTGACTTTAAATGCTTAACCACCGCTGCCAACTCATGACAAAAGTCATATCTAGGATGTGAATCGCAGAACAGAACATAAAAGATAAGTGTGCAGTCTGGTTTTCAAACACGATGTCACATGTTACATCTTACAATCTGACAAGCAAAAATCATAGACGTAAAAATAAAGTTTGAAAAACTTTTGAAAGCATTTTTTTATAGAAACATGTGGGATGTATTAAAGCTATAGTATCATTACAATTATGCATGTATCAAAAGTGTGCAATATAATTTTGATTAACCAAATATATACATACATATAACGTAAAATCTTGCACAGTGTCTGTTTAAATTTCGAAAAATTTTATTTACATATCCAAGTGGTGATTGTCAAAACAATTGTCAAAGTAAACATTTAATTTTTCAGAACTGCATAATAATAAATATCATCACCTTGGTTGCTTCTTTTGTTATTTATTTTTCCACCCACCTCTTCAAACTTTACTTCTTCATTCAATTAATAAGAAATGCTATTAAGTACTAAACACTTTTATATTCAGCTAGTATGCTTGTGCGGAGAAACATTATGTCAAAGCTTTAGATCTATTATGAGGGGAGCCCATTGCACAGACAATGTGGTGTTTGTGAAATGGACCGGAATATGTCTATGTAGGCGTCTCATTCGCTGTAAACTATGACCAGTAGGAACTACACAAGACAAAACAAGAACTTTTTACTGAAAAATCACCTGTGACAGTCAGTGTCTGTGAGAGAGTTCCTAAAAGTTTGTGTTTAATAAGTTGGTTACAGAAAGAGAGTGGGAGACAGAAAAGGGAGGCAGGGAGGAAGAGAGATATACAAGCTAGATAATAAAGACTGTGTTAATTGGAATAGATACATCAGGGAGGAAAATGAAATAAAACTAAACATTTAAAGGAGAATAAGAAGAGAGTGAGAGAGAGAAAGAGTTGTTGAGCGTTTAGACTTTAAATGAGGCCAGCAGCCCTGACCCAGCACAACCACTGCTACTTAATGAGTTAGCAGTTAAAATTATGCACACAAACTCTTTAAATTTCATAGAGAAAAAACATTTAAATTAACTTTAAGCATTCCCCAGACGCTTTTTACCAAAGCGACTTACATTGCCTGTTTTGTTTGGACCCATGACCTTGGTGTTGTCAATGCTGGGCTGCAGCAAAGCTTAAAAAAGAATTTTTGTTTTATCGTAATTTCTTGGCACAGATCGGGAATGTATTAAATGGATTTATTCTGACAAATCATTTTTCTGGTTGCGTACCGGCAAAACTGTTTTTGAAGAAATGGCAAAACATCCGTTTTATTTTTCTATCTTCATTTCTAACATATTTTGGTAAAACACAAAATTGTGCGGTCAAATATTTTGTTTCATAACAACAGAATAACGTATTTGACAACTGAACTCTTAAAAAAATGTAATGTGATTTTTTTTGTTCAACAGTTTATCTAAAAAAAAGAAATAAGAAAGAGTGAAAACGTTGAAATTAATTAAGTAAACTGTTATAAATGTTGTGTTTATGTAGGTAAAAAAGTTAAATCTGATTAATTCAAATATTTCTATAAGGATTCACCAAAAATGTAAGGTGTATAAAACAAAATCAAATTTGTTAAATAATTATATTTTTATTACATAAACCAAAAAGTCGAGTTCATGTTTTTTTTTTAAATTTTATCAAGCAGTAATCATTGTATTTCTTCTGATATTTACTGAGATACAATATTTATTTTGTACCTAGCATTGTACCTAGCATCCATCTGCCGTGATTCAGGTCTCTCTATTTACTAATGTTATAAGCAGACATAATAATCATATCAGGGTCATAGCGTCATGTCACAACAATAACTGATTGCATATTTTCCCTAAAATCTATTAACGTATTTACTATGCCACAGGTTATAAATGATACTTGTGAACAACTGTCTTATGAGGTCATCAGCATGTAAATGTTACTCGCACTGCCCTCTTATAGATGTGTGAAACAAATCTTTAAACCTGAAGTGTGGAAATCGCACTTTAAATAAATAAATACGACTGAAAAATTTATAACAAGACTTACTTTGACCCCACTTTATTGTAATGGTGGAAGAATTTCATTTCAGACCTGTGAATAAAGAAGAGGTCTTCGTTTCTGAGATTTCATTTTTCTTTAATGATAGCTCCTGATTCCACTGCACCTTCAGTAAATGAAAGCTCTAAAGGCCTTTCGAGTTTGGCTGTGGCACGTTTATCAAGAAGATGCCGCACATTTCCTATGCAAGTTGAACTCTCACTTACAAACAGAATATTTAGCAGCGAGACCGTGCACTGAGCAACCATTAGGGACTTGTGAGGAACAAGGCCAGGCGGAAGCCTATTTTAAACATGGACCTTGCACCCATCTGTGGGTGGGCTCTTGCTGCGTTATTGTTAACCCTTTGTCATGTGTCAATAATGAACAAACATAACAGCAAGAGAAAATTAAAAGTTGAGTCTATCAATTAAATACAAGTTCAGTTTTACATGACTTTTGATTCTTATGTTTGGCTGGAAATAGAATGTCCCATGGGACAATGATTTAAGATTATCCTAGCACAGACATCATAAATCTATGTACCTCTTTATATGATTACATAAAATTACCCTGCCTTTTTTTTGGAAAATTGCAACGGAAACAGACTTTCAGGTGTATGTTTAATGTGTTAGAGGAAGCACTCATGTTGAAAGAAAGCCTTTTCCATTAAAGGTGCATTTCACAACATTTTAATACAAGGTTCATTATGTTTAACATTAAAGTAATGTCAGCAGATAGGGCATTTTCGGTAATCTTTGTAGAAAATGGGTTTTGTTGGATAATGGAAAGAAGTGTTCTAAAACAGACTATGCCGTACGAAAGTGCATAGAGGAGAAAACATCATCTTAGCTCTTATTAAATATCTAGCTTTGCTTTGGTTTCTTCTCTCTCTCTCTCTCTCGCTCTCTGTTTCTGTTCTCATTTATAAGTTTTCTTCAGGATTTCATGGAAGTCTAAATATTGATTTCAGTAACTGTCATTGCTCAATAAACGGTGGCAGGTCTAATAGGGGAGTTCCTGGCAATGAGATATTTTTGTTTGTGTTGTTTCTTATTTGTCAATGTCTCTTGGACCAATAAGAGAAAGGCAGTAATTTGAAATGGAAATCAATAGTTACTACGTAGAAATTGCAAAGAACTATGAGGTCCAAAGTCCATTTGTGGTCCCATCCAGGCACTTTATGGAGGATCTCCATTAGTTTATCTTATTTGTTTGTAAGTTTAGCAGTTCAACACTCAGGATGAAGATCTTCCTAAATGCAATGGTTGTTACCAGGGCGCTGATCCAACATGGACATCTTCAGATATTTCCAAAGTAAAAGGATATTTATGGAGTTCAAGTGAATCAGAGCAAAACAGTGAGCTTTGAAGACCGTAGCTACTGTTTTTAATCTGCTGGGTTATTCTGTTTCACCGTACATACATCACCACACTCTGTATGTGCTTTAGGTCTGCACTTGGAATAAAGAACATAGAAAGTGATTTAAGAAGACCAACTCCACTCAGATATGAAAGCTCTTTGGAGAATGATGTTCACCCACTTTAGGTCTCTTCAAATCCCCTATACTATTCTCTTTCATCAACCTATGCTACTCTTCCTGAAAATACCATTTGGAGGCATTCCATGACACATCTGAAAGAAATTATCCATTTAGTGGAACTAGTCAGGAAATAACTTTGCCTCCATCTTTCTTTATCTATTATGGAAAAGGATAGTTATCTTTTTGTGTGTTAAGGTATAGGGGTCATTCATGATAAATTTGAACACAAAAGAGTTTTTTTATCTGTTTATCTGTTGCTCGAACAACAAGAAAGCGATGAACCACTGTCAAGTTTGCTTTACTTTTCATTTAGGGATAGGGTGATTAGAAATGAATTAAATGACCATGAAAATTGGTGCAACAATATACAAGAAGATCAGACAAAGTGTTTGTGCTCATCTCAATGTGCACTTCTATGGTAAACTTTCTGTTTCCTCCTGAGAGCGAAGTAAGAGGCACGAAATAAGAGAGACTAATTATTCTCAATGACTGTAAACGATCATTAAATCTGAGGACTTCTGAGTTACGTCTAAGAGGCGACAAAACTGTCTTTTTCTTCTTTCCAAGACAAGTGTGTATGTATTGGTCTACCAACACACACAAAGCAAGATACACTTCTACACGTTTTATGTTAACCAATTATTGTTGCTCTCACAGGACACGCTGGTGCCCTCGGAGGAGATTAGCGTGCTACTGAAGAGGAGAAGGCCAGAGGCTAACAGCAATCTGAAGAGGTGAAGACGCTAAAAAAAAGTAAGCGAACAAAAGGTGAAGGAAAAAACTGAATGACACAAACAGATGCACTTCGCTCACAAAATTACGCTACGCGTGTTCGATTGGGGACATTGCTATTTAAAAAGGAGAATACAGGGCCAGCAAAACCCGTCAAGCATTTTTGTGAACTGCTGTGACACGGACACGTTTTATATTTAAGAACTAGATGAAAGAGTCAGTAAAAGTGACGGATCACTAACAGTGAATTTCTTTAAGAAAATACCAGATATGTTTTAGATTAGGTGTTGGTTTGCTCTTCGTGGCCTTGACCTTGCGGGTCACGCGTAGTTTAATGAATGTATATGGTATGCAAATAACATGTACAAAAGAAGACCAATTAAAATGAATATGCAAATGTGGCAATGGCGTCATCGCTAGTGGCATTTTGAATTGCAAACTTTCTATTAACGCAAGCCGATGAGGGATTTTGCGTTAAACAGTTCAAGCTTAATTAATCGCAAAATTGAATTAATTGCTGTAATTAAGTGAATTAATTTGCAGAGAAGAAAAATAAGAATAAAAGACACAGTGAACTGTAACTACATGCAAGCTGGATCTGAATATGGTGAAATCTCAGAAAGTTAGTCAAGGCCCAAACTGGGGTCAGTCGTGGCCTGGTGGATCGACTGTTGGATTCGTGATCCGGAGGTCGCTGTTTGATGCTCTGTGCCAGCGAGGTTTTAGGGTGGATGGAGTGAATAACCAGCGCTCTCCTCCACCCTCAATACCACAAATGAGATGAGTCCTTCAAGCAAGGTATCGTTCCCCCAACTTCTCCTTGGGCACCACAGCATGGCTGACCACTTCCCGGGCTGTGTGTCATGATAAATGTGTTCGCATGCTTATCACTTCAATTTACTTTAATGCATTGTGCCGTATAGCAAAGTATGTTAATCAAACTGATCTGGGAGAAAACAGCAAAAATAACTTCAGGCAGACTGTGACGTCTTTCTGCACATCTCTGTATCTCTCCTGTTATTCACTCACTCCTTTCTCTTCTTTCTTCCCATTAATGATATTTGTTCATATTACTGAAGAGATAGCTGAGTAACACCATTGATAGGAGTCTTAATTAGAGGCAACGATCTAACAAACACCAGAATCTGTGTGAAGATCAAACAGCCTATCTGCTTAGCGCTTCAATATTACTGTCATTTAGCGCCGAAAGCAAATTTGATGTTTTTCAGCATTTTGTACCTTTGCCAGTAATTGAACTGCGCACTCCATAACTAAACATATTTCTCCACAAACAGAGCGGCGATGCGGCTTGTTTAACCACAAGACATCATCTCTTTTGACCAAGTGGGTTAAGGCAGTCATGCTTGTCTTTGAGATGTGGACAGCATAAAGCCTTTAATAACCTTAATGTTTTAAGGAGACCAAATGTATCCTTTGCAGTTTACGTGTGTTTGTAGGCCTGTCACAGCCAAAGGAAGTTGGGCTGAGTTACTAACAGATACACAAATAACTTGGAAATCATGCCAGCCGTTTCAGCTATCTTACATTAGGTCAACTAATTGGCACAGTTACATGATTTAAATAGCTCAAATTAATGTTGGATAAATTAAGTCAGGTCTATTTAAATCAATCCCATTTCAAGCTTCTTTCTTCATACAGATCCGTCCTGTCTCACTTTTTGTCAAAATCTCATTTTTAATCTTTGCCAGTGGTTTTGGTTTCTCCATTTTTCACTTTTTCTTCTTGCTTATTCTCATTTAGTACAATCTGTCATGATTTGAGAATATAAAGCCTCTGGTATTCGGCTGAGTCACATATTTGGGTCTCAGTGCACTCATTCAAATTCTATGCTATTTCTTTCTTAGTATTTTAGTCATGTTTTCCAATAAAAATAAAATATGCATAAACTATAACCAAATGGCTATGAATGGTTCAGATATATCAAGCACATTAAGAGATAACTTTCCTCCGCCATAGATGGGCTGTCAAATTTGTATTGTTTCTGACAAACAGTTTCCTACAATTCCTACAATTATTTATAACAAGACTTGCTACAAGTTTATCCACTTTTTCTTGTTATCACTGTTCTGTTCTGTTCTGTTCTGTTAGAAATCATCTCAAAGAAACCAGCACTAACAGATTCAAATACAAGAATTATCTATCTGATTTAGACAAAGTATACCAAAAATACACTTTTCTATGCCATTTTATAAATAATATATTCAATATTTTCCTTGCTAGTTAATAGGTCCAGTTTGTTAAATCTAATGGCATGTAGGGGTAAAGTTAAAAGTTTCAATGGCTCAGTCCACTGTTCACTGTGTGATCTATTAAAATCTTAAAACAAACTCTGACCTGTGCATGCATACTTTCTGGAGACAGTGAAGTTCGGCAAAATGGATGATAAATCCAGGGACTGACTACAGATAGTCTATATGGATATATATAGTAATATAAATGGGCCTTTGAGACCTAAAAATGCTTGAAACTGCATAAAATTTATTTCATTTGTATTGTACAAAGCAATTATATTACTATTTATCTGGTGAAGAGGCCAATTATCACCATAGAGCAAATGGGGGCAAGGTGCCTGGCTCAAGGACACTTAAGTCATTGTCTGCTTACCCTGGGATTTGAACCCGCATCCTTCTGCTAACAAGTCAACAACTGACTATATGCGATAATGTTATGCATGGAAAATCTAGGCCTTGTTAACTCCATATATGGTGTTTTATGAGACAAGACAAGGTGAAAATCCACGTACACACGTTCTGCCTCAGGCTGGCATTTATAAAGGGAGATTTGCGCATCTTCTGAAGAACACATGGGTTTATAATTCTCAAAACGTTTGAGCGCATACAAAATGTAGCTTTTGCACGTAAGTACATTTTTAGTATAATATGTAGGCGAGTTTTATAAATGAGACCCCTGGCCGCACACATCCCCTGAGATTAATTTGCCTATCTCTAAATCAATCACTTACCCAATCAAATCAGCCTATCGAATTGTTTGTTACTCATAGATGCTCACACTTTGAATGAGTTTCATTTCGCTCTGTTTATGAGGCATAATAAAATGTAAAATGAACTGCTAGAGGGAGTAAAGACAGAGAGAAGACTCGCAGCAAGGTTTATTCAGCGACGTTAACAAATTACGTTTACCACTGAGCAATATTGCAGGAACTGAATGATGAAGACACCCTCTAGCCAAATATCAAGTGAGTGTTTGCAGTAAATGCTGAAATATGTAAGCACGCTGCTGAACTATTTTTGTAAATTCAACAAACCTTCATAGCATTGTACTTAATAAAGTGCGTGAAGGATTTTGGAGGAATCTTAAAGGTGTCAAAAGAAGTTGGCACCTTCAGACTCACCGTCCTTATTAAGGCTGAAATAGACGATTTCCAATTTCGTGGCTGCTAGGATACAAGCAATATTGCTTTGAAAACATTTTCTTTTCTCTGAAGCTGCTTTCTGGCACGTGCCGGTAAAAATTCAGAAGAGATTAAAAAGTTGTAAGGAATTAGTTTATATCTAGAAAATAGCCAGACTTATATTTAATTCAATTTGTTTGTGGGAATGTATGTGTCTGTACAAAGCATTTGGCTGTTAGTTTTTATTATACTTTTGGTTGGAAAAAACACAATGCTGTAATGCACAAATGTTAAATTAGCATTCTGGTGGGTATATGATGGCACAGAGGTTTCCTTATAATAAAAACAACTTCTTTAAAGGACCTGTCGCTGAAATCTAGTGGCACATATCAGATTTTTAACTGCATTCAGCAACTCAATCTACCACTACCATTTAAAATATTTCAAAGGCTGTCAGATAACAAAGATGGTGTTGTTTATTTTAAAGATAATGTATAAACAAAACAGATTTTGTAAACAGGTATGACCATACAGGGCTGCTGTAAGATGGCGATATCCATATAAGAGGATCTGCTCTGTTCGAAGATAGATATTACGCATTCTCCGCTATTAACACATAACACATAACGGTTCATTGTGTAAGGTATCTACACACCTCTTAAGATATTATGTTTATTCTTTTACAGTTCTGAAAAATGACACATTTGACCTTTAAAGACTAGAGATAATCTAAGATTCACAACTAATTCAATCTAAGGGTCATTACAAGAGCACAAACAACCTTATTGCTTGAATATCATCTTATTTATTTCAATAATACCAGCATTACTACAGGCCCAAATAATCATATCCAAATCATTTTGAGTCTTCATTTAAATACATTCAAATTTAACATTTGACCTGTTCATCTACTAAGCTAAAATAAGTAATGGTCACTTTTAGTACCTTAAAAAATGCAGTAAGCCCATGTTTGTATTCTCATCCTACTTACTGTCTCCTATAACAGATAATAAAGGTATTACTCGCTTAACCTCGCCGTTCAACGCTTTGTGAATGCTTTTACCTGTGTCGTCTGCATGAACATAGACGATCCATAAAACATTGCTAATTAAATACTGCGGCTGACCAGGTTGTTGTCTCTTTTCGCGGAAAACGTCAACGCACACGTGACAACGTGAACAGAGAAGCTCTGAGCCCGAGAGAAATGTTTATAGTGTAAATTAGCTCATGCCGCTGCTCAGCATCCTGTTACCAGTCAGAGTTCTCCTCCCGAGCACTGCTCTTCATGATTATCTCTATTATCATTTCACTTCATTCTCTTTCCTTTCCCCCCAGACTTCGGCAGTTTAACAGGAAAGCAGCAATTAAACCCACTCAGGGGTTAGAGGCCGACGAGACCGACACGATCACAAAGGAACAAAGGGAGCGCGGCAAGACAGACAGAAAGAGAATGTGTTGTGCACTGGCACTTTTACACCAGGCTTTGTAAAACTCGCAATCTCAGGGACCCATCTCGTCAGCGGGGTCACACTCCTTAGAGAATGAAAAGCTCATTTTCTTTTAATGAAGAGTTGGAAGATCGCTCGCTCTAGGTCCCTCTACCAAGAATAGCGTTGACTGTTCATTCTGAGCAGAGGGCAGGGCAAGAGATGCGCTACTTTCTGTCCACTACACCAGGGCCAAACACAGAGAACATGTAAGGTTGGTCACCTCGGGTGCGTGACAGATGTTACATACTATAAGCAGCCCCATGGACATGGAAAGCAAAGACAGTAGGAGGAGGGGCAAGAAGGCGAATAAAAGACAGTGGCGAGAAGGCTTGGTTTACACTACAACCCAATAAACAACTACAGACACTTACATCCGACGGTTGTTGGGTTGTGTTGGATCAGTGTGTTAACCCTGCTGGTGTTTGTTTTGAACGACTGAACTTGTTTGATCTACATGTGTCTGGTCTTTGAATGTTTGAGCAGTCTGGGATGACTTTACAACAGACAAGTCTTGACGTAATCTGACTTCATTACGAATTGTTGCCATGACAATGAGGGAAACATCTCACCAACCCAATGGAAACATGTGAGATTTCTTAAATACCACCAAAACGCAAGTATTAAATAATGAAATGAATACAAAACTTGCGTACATGTGACCCTGCCTGTGAAATACCACGTGCAGTAATTTTTGTATTTAAAATCATTCTACACACAGGAAATCACCTTCTGTGAGTATATTATATTGATATCTTTGATATTGACTGAGTAAGACCATGTCAAAGATAGAAATCATAGTGAAATTAA
This sequence comes from Triplophysa yarkandensis, assembly GCA_033220385.1. Taxonomy (NCBI): domain Eukaryota; kingdom Metazoa; phylum Chordata; class Actinopteri; order Cypriniformes; family Nemacheilidae; genus Triplophysa; species Triplophysa yarkandensis. The sequence goes on along the minus strand of CM065667.1, from coordinate 9,967,435 downwards.
TAGGTTATATCAAGCTTTAATGCTTGTTTTCTCCTAATTGATTTTTCAACTTTCACATATCTATACTTATAAATATTTTGCATCTGAAACCTGGCACCCGTTATGGAAGCAACTGGATTCACATATGCTGCATCAAAAATCGCATTCTACATACTATATAGTAGGGGGAAAGCAGTATGAGTCATGAATTGTATGTTCAAACCTTTGCACAAGATGAATACCGAATGGTCTACACTTCGAGTCCTAGATGGCAGTGTGCATACAATAGATGCTGTTCTATCTTATGATACAAGAGGAGCTGAGCAATGGTAAGATTTTTTTAAAAATTAGTTTTTTTAATCGTCCGGATTAATTAATTTCTCAATAATGAGTAATGACGCCTAGGTACAGTTTGCAGGAAATATGACATAGGTCAAAGGACATAAGGGGTCAAATGACAACAAAAAACGGTACTAGTCATACTGCACCAACACATGTTATGTATAATGTACTGTTTTTCGGCCGTAGGTACTTATTCAAAATTCTGTATGTGCTGCGCTCTTGGATGCAGCACTGATGTTGTCTCATCACTGGTGGTTCCTTACTTGTGCATAATACAAATTAAGATATTTTGGAAATGTTGCATCTTTGCAATTCACACACATTTAAAATGAAAAAATGTTGCATCCTTTACAAATCGTCTACGTTGTTCGGCAGCTCAAAAGATGCAGCTTTGTTGGCAGAGCGCAACAGCTATGTTTCAGAGCGTTCTAAACACAACAAACAACTGTGAATGTTTCAAATGTCGGGGCGATGTTAACCTTAAGAGACAAAGAAAAAGAATCTGCTGGCAGATTTAAAGGGATAAAAATCAGACAGGTGGCATACGAGTGCAATTTGAAGCAAACCAGCTCATGGTTTGATGGTGCTTCAAAGCAGTTTGCGGCTAGATGTGTTTGGCAGTATAGCAAATGTTGTGGAGTATATTCAGAAGTGATTATATTGTCTGTAATCATTTGTAACTGTTGTACGGTTTGGCTTTCATCTATTGTCATGCATTGTGTCAAAATGTCACACATAGCGAGAATGTGAATTGCGAGTTCTCAGAGACGATCAGATCGAGCTGTATGAAAAGATGCCAAACTGTGAGTCAGAACAATGAGAGATTCAAAGCAAAACAAGTCTATTTTCTACCACTCTCACACACACGTGTATGAGCTCACACATATGGCCAAATATGCTAATCTGCTGTGCCGTCTCGCAGTTTGGATTCAACTTCAACACAATCTGCAACATTCAGTCTTTCAAATAAGTAAAACACATGCCACAATTATCGAGTGATCCATCGTGTTTCATTAAATTCTACAAAGACCAAATCATCTGGGCTATGCCTTCCACTTACATTTTATAGCCCTGAAACCTCACTGTACGTATTCGAAAGCCCATTCCTCCTAAAATCTGATGCTTCAATAAAACATACGGCTCCTGAGAGCCATCCTCTAAGAAATAACAGGTTTAGCTAACTTGCAGGGAAAATTTGTGCAGTTTTCTCCCAAAAAGTGTAGCTAGGCCAGACACACACACACGCACGAAGTCCATCACACTGGTGGAGAGAGAGGCAGCGGCCATAAATGAGTAAATGAAGGTTGGACATATTCCTATCAATGTCCAGCATTGCCATCCGTCTGCTCTCCAAACACTGGGACTGGATGGTGCTTCAAAATTCCGACCCAAAAGAGGAGCCTGACATTTGAGAATGCCCATAATCCTGAAACGCAATAATAGCCAAACAGCTCAGTTTAGGAATTAAAAGATGCATCTTTGCACTCCCCCATAGACACAGCAATATACCCTTACCCAGAACACCCTCTGATCCTCTTTCCATCCAAATTATATCCTGTCCCTAACACATATATTTTAAACACTGTCTTTTCTGTCATGGCGGCTGGCCCTGCTTGAGTTATCATTTGGTTTCATCAGCACATTGCAGTTTATCAAGAGATTCATAAAGAATATGATAAAGACCAGCAATGCCCCCTTCTGGTTACATATGAAACTTTTGGTTCTGATCAGAGAGACCCACTAAGGAAAGGAAATGTCATAGGATGCATAACACAATTTTGCACTCATATAGAGACTTTGCCGTTGGATTCAGTATTGACCCTGACGTTTGGCTATAAGTTCTCACAGCTTGCTGGTGAGATGCTGTCTAAACTTCCCAATATTGTAGGAGTTGGGATTCACTATCAGCATAATATGAAATGTTAAATCACCAGCTTTAAAAAATCAGAACACAGCAAAGCTTTCTTGAAACTGGCCAGACAATTACCGCCTATTCCACAAAACAAACTGCTCTTCTCTCTATGTTTTGAGCTCGAAGGAAGCAATTTACTTTCCAGTAGTATCTGTGACAGGAGGGAATATAGCTACTAAAGGTGACTCTCTAGGCGATGCATGGTACTGCTCAATAGATTTTACCACATAGGCAACCGGTAAGTGCCAGCCCTCCACTGAAATTCCTATAATAGGAGGCATGTGTGATGTTATACATCTCTGCCCTCTTACTCCACAAACTGTTATTTGTGCCTTTCAAAATCCTACTTCTAAAAGCTACTTTTTTAACCAGGGATTTTCAGTGTCTTACCATGGTTTCCAGTCTCCTAGACCTGCTCGGTTTTCTTTATCGTTGTACCTTTCAGCACCAGATAGGAGAAATGTCACAGCTTTACAGGAATATTGCAGGAGAGAGAGTGAGAGTGAGAGAGAGAGAGAGAGAGAGAGAGAGAGAGAGAGAGAGAGAGAGAGAGAGAGAGAGAGAGAGAGAGAGACCGAACATAGGCTTTGATGTTTCACACCTTATGAAGTGGGCCTTCTTCAGCTGTATGAAGTGGAGAGGCCCTGGAACTGTTGGGCAAGATGGAAGTGTTCACAGACTCAGTGTCTTTCCTTCCATCTTCTCCTTTACCTTGGCATGTCTATCTCTCCTGAGGAACAGTATCAAGAGGAACTAAGGAACAAGTCGCAAGCCTGTGGCACACATGCATTACACTGATAGGGCTATTTTATTTGTTTTACATTTATTATTTAATTTATTGGTAAATCTTAACAAATACTATTTCCTTATTATATATGTTTGTTTGTGTTTTAATACAATATATATAATACAATCACAGGCCTTTATTCTGCAATCCATGGAGTAATCGATTGCACTTTTAGTAAAACGTTTAATTCACAGTAACTGTAGCCGCTGTGTTAAATACAGAACACTAAGACTTTGAAAAGTAAACAATACTCAACAGCTTAAAACACAAGACAAACACCTGGTATATTCATGACATCATCCCGCTTCTCTTGTCAGCATCCTTTTGAGGGGTTTGTCATGTAATATCCGATATTTCTAATCTCCAATGATTAATCTTTTATTTGTTATGAACGTGTCAATGTTTGATGTGGCATTTAATAAACATGAAGGAAAGGTTTTGGTCAAAGGCAGTTTCATATGGGTGTGGATGCTGCACAATATCATCAAAGTGTGATATCACTAACCGCGAGAGTGACATTAGAAGTATACTGTGTTTTACTTTCTCTTGCCGGGTTTTTATATATTGGGCCATACAGTCTGAGCAGTAACTCATGAAGTCAAAGCACCTGAAACAGCACAGAATCACCCATTATTGGAGATTGTGGGATAGGGATGTTTGATTAAGAAAAGGGTTATCATTAGGACTATGTTACCAAATGTTGAGAAGACAATAATTATAGCTAAATAACTAATTTATCTAAGCCAATAACAGGTATGAAAAATGTATATAATAAGATATCAAAAATACACTTAAATAAATAATATATAAATAAAAAAAGAGATTCAAAACTGCATATGAAATAATTGGTTTTCAACTTGATTATATTTTTTCATAATTGTTGGAGGCCATAATTGAAATTGATCATGATTTATTCCACTGCCATATTAAGGGATTGACATCAAAAAATCTAAACATGCACCCAGCTTTGCAAGCCTCAGATACAACTATTATTGTTTGTGGCAGACAATGTGATAAAATATTCCAGTGGAAATGTACTTTGTAAATTATTAAAAGTGACATTGTAATGAAACCAAAAGCAATCTTTGATTCATTGTATTTTGTTTCTCTTGTTTTCCTGTTTACATTTTTATATTGTTTTTTTTATTGAATTTTGATATGATCAAATGTTACTAATCTTAAGTGACCTTGAGCTTTGAGAGTAAAGAAACACTGTGCAGATCTACATAAGTTATATGCAAACCATGACTTTGATTTGCATCACAAGCTATATGTTATACCAGTGCATTTGAGAAACATCTCGATTTGTATTAACAGTATCTGTGGTACAAAAAAAGAAGATGGAATAGAATATTTTTATGGATCTTTGATTCCCATTTGTTGACTTTTATCATGAAAGTAATACTTTGTTCATGGACATAATCAGACACAATAAACATATAACCACACTAAATACAAATATGTTTTTTATATCTTTGTTCATGCAAATAAAATTTAGCCACCAGAATAAAAGTGTACCTCAAATTCATTGACTTGTTCTCGTTTTCAAAATAACATATAACATCTTTAATACATAAACTAGATGTAATGTTAACTTTTGTAAAAACAAGGTGAAACCTCAATTCATTATTAAGAAATTTAAAGAATTAAGTGAGAGATGTTTTTTATTCGCAAGATTGCAAAAAGAACATGTACCTTTATCAATGTATTTGGCAAGGAAATTGCATGGATGCATTTTATACAAAAACTTAAACTGCGCTTCTCTTATTTTGTAAGGAACAGAGCATTTGTGTGGGTTCAACTTCTCTTTTCTCCCCATAAATTATCTATTAGTGACCCTCTCTTCTGACTTTTAACTGCTATGATGCCAGTGATGTCATTCAGCTTTTTGAAGATTCTGGGAACACTGTGATTGTGGTCTCATTCAAAACTAATGGCTACAGACTCAGACAGTACTGAAACCTTGTCTGTGACCACAAAGCAAGCCCGCAGCCCTGGCGCACACACACAAACACACAATTGGGAAAGCTTCACAAGAAGTTGATTGCAACTAAATCTCTTTTTTCATACTTTGAGTCTCCGGAGGTTTATTCTGTCCGTCAGTTTTTCTCGAAGTGCCTTCTTAATGAAAATATTCTCTTGATTTCTCTCTGTCCTCTCATCCTATAGACTCACACACTGCAGTGGCTCAGATGAAAGTTCAGCTGATCTACTGGGACATTATGAACCAGACAGCTTTTCGTTCTTCAAGGTTTCCTGCGCAACCTTCGGACACGGATAACGTCCCATCAAATAACGTGTTCCCGATCCTTTACATCTCACAAGGAACATACATATACAAAACGTCAAGAAGGTTATTATAAGACAGGCGTAGATCTGCTTCGTGGAGACCTGTCTGATGGAAATGAGAGCAGAGGGGATAGCTCATAAACAGACTGGCAGTTTTTATGCTCTTTAATAATTCATTTCATTTCATGTGACGCCTGTATATTAACTATAACAAGCCCAAACCTGTCACACTTGGAATATTTCAAACACATCACAATAGGCTTTTCAGATACAGCAAAGCACGTGTTGGGGAGAGAACCAAGAGAGAGAGAGATTAAATGCGGGTCTATGTGTATGACCTACAGCACGGCTAGACTTATAAATTTGCCAACTGTACACACACACACACATATAGCCATACATGCTTACATTCACACTCTTGCTTTTATCACGAGCCAATGTATTCTATAGTCAATTGAGCCGCATTTGCAGACACAACCCCTCTGACAATGATGCATCGAGTAGAAATTCAGTGATGTATGTATGTGTATATGAGAGATCCGAGAGCGGAGATATCAGCCAATTCAATCTGCCAAGATGCATGGAAAATCTGCCAGGCTTGATTAAGTTCTCATATAAATTGCACAACAAGCAAAGCAGTCATGTTTGAGATCAATTAACCCCCGGAACACATGAAGAACTAATATAAACACAGAGAAGAACTAATATGGGCTGCTTGAAAAATGAGACTCGGATACAAATTGACAAGCAACAGATCCAGGTGACCGGGGCCAGTTGTCACGCTTTTTACTCAAGTGAATGTTTTTCAGGGTTATGTTTTAGTTTTAAAAGTCCATTTTTTCAGATGTACACAAAAAAAGAAATACTTCCATTGTGTATGATCGAATGGCTGCCAACATTCTTCAAAATGTCTTCTTTTGTGTTCTGCAGAAAAAGGTCATACAGGTTTGAAATAACAAGGGGTGAGTAAATTATGAAGCAAATTTCAATTTTGAGTCATTTTAAAGCCATTGCTTTTGTAGAGAACAATAGCTTGACATCTTTGTCGTTAATGTACAAAAATAAATCATGAAGATTGTATTTACAAAAGATTCCCTTATACCAATTTCCCAATGTGACAACTAGCCCCAATGTCTTACACACATACATGTTGTTTCATCATACTCACACTCTGCTTTCTCTGTAGTGTCACCGCCGTTAAACACCTCGGTACACCAGTCATCCCAAGAAGAGCGAGCGAGAAAAAGAGAGACAGAGAACAACAGTCAAAAAAGTGAAAACCAAATACAAGCATCATCTTCAGAGGAAGAGGCAGGAGAGATGAGAAATGGGAGGATAGATTACATAGACAGAGAGATGGAGAACTTTTATCTCTACCTTAAGGGGACTGACATGGCAGGGGCCCCAATGAGACAGCTCCTCCACTGTAGTCCATTTGTCTCCCTGTTCTAGTCTGTCTCTTAGGAACAAAATCAATATATCTAACCTTTTCGGCAGCTGGAGGCTTAGCACGCACACACACGCACTGCCACACACTCTTCGCCTCACCTTGCCACTGCTGAGTAAGATTTAGTAAATCACATATCACCCGCTGTTGTTCATCCAGAGACATGGGGGTTAGATGGCACATATATGACCACACATATACGCACACACATACAGACACATCAGATGAAATATGAATATGAAAAAAGTGCATAAAACACAGAGGCACAGTGCCATCTGTAGGGTAAGAAGAGACAGACAGCTTCTGCGTTGCCAGACAGTTTAAAGCCAGGTTTGTATGTTAAAGAATATAATCTTTATCATGTCTCATCCGATCTATATCTGATACTCAGCTGCTTCATGTCTCATAATGACTGTTTCACATTTATGTGATTGCCACGGCAACCCGTCAGCTCACAAAATCAGCAACATCCTTCATTATCATTCTTCGAGGATAGAATTCTAGAGACCTCTCAGACTGACTGCCTGCATTTGCCAGGCTACATGTACACTATAAGGCCAAAGAGTTGAACCCTGGGAATCAATCATAAGTCTAGACTCTGAAATGAGGCCAAAATGAGAGCAAATTGGCCATGTTGCTTGCCTTCGTGGCCTTGTGGTTGGCAGTTCGCACACATGCTCTCCATCATCAAGCCATGATGCTCATATGGCAAACAAACAACTGGATGTTTAGGAAAGTAAATATATGCTGGGATGTATTTTTGGAGTAAAATGAAATTGGCTACAAATAAAAGTGAGCATGCCATAATTAAGAAAAATCAAATCCAACAAAATTAAATGAAAAAATATTATAACAGTTATTATAAAAACAATACATGTAGTATTTGTATTTGCTATCTAAATGTATTTTAACATTCACAAACATTCAAAGGATAGTGTCTCCAAGAATTAAAATGATGTCACTGTTTACTCACTCTCTCCTTACTTTAAATCTGTGTGACTTCCCTCTTCTGCAAAACACAAAAAGATATTTTGAAGAATGTTGGTAACTGAACAACAGAAATGACCGTTCAAGTTTTGATAACAACATTCTTCAAAATATATTTGTTTTTGTTCTAAAGAAAGGTATATAAGTTTGAAATGGCAAGTGGGTGGTGTAAATAAATGACAGAATTTTCATTTTCGTGTTATGAAGGGTTTTGTAAATCCTCATGCCAGTGAGCAACACAAATGAAAAAGCTTCATAAACATTCATGAGCACTTGTTTTTACAGTCATTATTTGTGCTTTTCATTTTAGTTACCCATGCATGATGGGCACATCCTTAATATGTGGATTGATTAACTATTAGTACACTAAGAACTTGAAGCAAAACACTGCCACGGATGACAGTTTTCCCTTGTTTTATTTTGGATATTATGTGCCGCTTTGCCTCGGCTGTCACTGAGGTAGCAGGTTTTTCAATATTAGTTCAGTGATACCTCCCTGTAGCTATCCATTTTCATTCAATTCGCTGGAAAAAAAACACACCTCCAGAGACATTAGCTATGGCTGAGTGAAATAATTCATCACAGCGAGCTCTTCAGATGCTCCGGCGTTTGGGAAAGCAACATTAATGCATTGTTCTCTAAACATGATACTCTCATTTCTCAAACAGCGGAACGCTGCCGCTCTGGGATAAACCTCCAAACCCGGAACCTAATCTTGGGCACTATTAAAGAAATAGTTCTGCTCATGCAGGATCAGAAGAAAGGCGTTCTCCTTGGGTGTGAAGACACATCTGAAGGATTGAAACCAAGTCTTTTACTTTTAAAGTTTAAAGTTTTTAACTCATTTTACATTTCCTTTGTGTGTTTGTGTGTGTTTGTACCTGTAAATGATCTGTGAAGTCACAAATCCCAAAGTTCATGACAAAGCAAGTTATCATCTTTAACAGAAATAAGATGTCTTGGACTACAGCCAACGTCAGGATTGTGGGCATCCAGTTACTTCTGTGACGTGTCGTCAGACATCCGTCACGGAAGTAACTTGATTCACATGATGTTGCCATGTCACTGGTCGTGATGCTTTAACTGAAGGCCGAGTTGACCAATAACTGTAGACTAGACCACGTTTGACCAATCAGCGTACACTGGGATGCGGGCCTTAATGAGTCAGCAACAAACTTTTTAGACATGAGAGATGAATCAAAAAACTAATAATGCGTTCTTTATAGATTTTTGGCCATTTATGTATAGTTAAAGAGCCAAAGAAAACAATTCTTAATGTTTTTCGTCTGAGAGACACTTTGAGTGGCATGTAAGGGGTTGTATAGTGTGAGAGATTAAAAACATTATGACTATATTCTGCAAAAAAACACAAATACAAACAAATCATCAGCATCCTCTAATAAATCTCGCCCTGTGGTGAACCTCTCCAGCGAGGGAAAATTGATGATCAAAATCACGTTTCCGTCACAATAACATCTGGTCCCCCCAATGCGGTGTCAGATGGGTGTTTTTGAACCGAACCTGCTCACCTATGCCTCAAGGTGTCATTTAAAGAGGCAGAGTGTTAGTATATCCTGCACGTTTGGCTTCTGGCTCTCCACTAAAGAGCCGGCGGAGCGGAACATTCTGAATAAAGAAAGTCATTTAGTTGCATTTTGCTGCCGGACGGAGGAATAAGTGATTGCCCTGGGCTCCTCTCTGCTCGCTCTCAAAAACAAAGTCATAATTGAGGTCTTTGTAGGGGAGAACATTAGACTGTGAAACATTCATGCAGGCGTTTGCCTGCCGAATAATAATGCCAGCAGTGTTGTCTCTTTAGTATTAAAAAACACAAACATTTGCACGAGTTTAACTTCTTTTATTTGCAAATGCAATAATAAGACGAATGCACTCCCTAAGAGACTTCTGAAGTAGTATTTCATCTATCGCAACGTCAAGCATACAGGGGCGTACTGGAATTTAAAATGACTGTAAGCGTTCCTATTGTTGGGGTTACTTAATGGGCCAGAAACATCTACACAAAAATGTATGCGTGTCGCAGTAGGGTGTACAGTATGGAGGAAACACTGACGTCATGAAGGGAATAAACTCACATACTGCCAGTAGCCATTTCTCCTGTATGCCAATACTAAACGTGGTTAACAAAGCTCTGAATTTTGAGAATCAAGAAGTTAAACCAAGAAATTGGTGATCAACCAATGTTCAATATTGAAATGAGTTTCACAAAAATGAAAATTCGGTTAATATGTACTCTTCCTCTTGTCATTTCAAATCCGTTAGACTTTCTTTCCAAATACAAAAGGATATACTTTGAAGAAAGTTGGTAATGGTCAACACTAGCATCTATGTACTTCTATTGTAGGGAGACTCCAATTGAATAGGTCTCGGTTTCCAAAATAATAGAGGTTATATTAAGAATCAAAAAACATGTTTTAAGATTTATAATAAATGCATAACACAAAAGAAGAAAAATGATTGCTTTCTTTTCACGATCAGAATCAGAATCAGAATTAAAATGTTTTTTTAAACAAATGACACAAAAAGAGTATTATTAAGTAATTTGATTACATGTCAGTAAAAAATAAGTTAATTTTATTTACTTAAAATATTTTTTATAAGAATTCACCAAAAATATAGGTTTATATTATATATATATATATATATATATATATATATTAAATATACTTTTTTCATGACATAATCAAAGGAAATGTTTGTTAATATTTATAGAAATTAACCATTATATTTCAATCAATGCATTCAATTTGTACCATTTTAAAACCATTACTGTTTTCAAAAGATTTCATAACATTTATTAACTGTTTTGTGATTTTTTTAATATTTAATGACGTACATTTTTGTCATGATACAGCCTCTCTTGGTCATGTTTTTCCTGATTTTGGCAGAATCATGGCAGACCTGTGTCACATGGCAATGTTTGTTATCAGATGCCATGTGCTCTCTTGTCTCATCTCTTGACCCCGCCCCCTTGTTGTCCTGTCTATCTTCCCATGATTGTTTCATTCCCCACACCTGCCCCGTATTGTTATCTCTTGTTTTGTTCCCCCTATTTAATACCCTTGTGGCTGATGACTTGTGCCATTGCATTACTTGTTCAATGGATAATGTAGTTTGGGTTTCATGATGAAGAAAGATCTTGTTCAAGTCTTGTCCTGCTATCCTTGTCTAGATGTTACCTCTCTCAGTCTTGTTATTAGTTTTTTGTGAAACGACTTTGTTTTGTGCCCCTTCGCCCCCTCGTGCTGTTTTTATTTTGTGTTAAGTCTGGTTTCCCCCCAATCAGGCCTGCATTTGGGTTCTCTCTTTCCACGTCGCCTCCCATAAGTCCAGACAATTTTTTTTGGTGCTACGCAAGCCATATTTTATTACAGAACAGATTTGTGGCAGTCCATTGTATGTTTATGGCCTTCGCTATATGATAGGATACATTTTGGTTCCCTGTGATTTAGTTGAATGACCATGCAAAATTTAATTCAGGAAGATGTTTATTGAAGCTTTTATAAAGATATCCACAATAATAATTTGCAAGAATGCAGATGAACCTCAATCTTATATTTTAATTTTTGAACTGTTTAAATCCAACACTTAATACTTAACCAGAATGTAAATTATTGTTAGTTCCAAAACACAGACATGATGATAACATAAAGCATGATCAGAAACAGGAGGTTCCTTTTAAATTAACATTGACAAACACACAAAAGGTTCAAAATCTGGCAAGAGATACAACCAAAACCAAAGAACCCAGCAAATATTAATCCAAAACAAGATGAAAGGCAAAAACAGACAAGAGCCCAACAACAAAGAAATCAGCAATTCTGAGCAAAGACCGAATTACAATCAGAGACTTCAAAAAGAACTGAACAGAATGAGATATTTATTCACAGAACAATGATATGAATAAGAAACAGGTGTGACGAAAAATAGGAGGTTACCATTTAAGAGAGGGGTCCCGTCATGGTTAGGGGCAAAGACTTTCTCGGCCACAAGTGTGATGGTTAATTGATCCAATGAAAAGCAGTGTGACACACTACAGTTACCAGAAAGATTTGCAAGCTTTGGCTGCTGTGGTGATATTATTTTAATAATTTGGTGAATATTTTAATATTCCCTTCAGCCTATCCCAAATGCGTACGTGTTTTGGTTGTAAAATTATATGCTTCGATACAAGTCGAACAGCTAAATGGCTTTATTTTAAAATAAATGATTGCTTGTCCAACAATATATGATCAGCAATATCTGTCTATGAAATGCTTTTCCTGACCGTTTTAATTTAAACAATTACTTAGAATTTTTTGTTCTTTGGCCATTTTAAGATGGTCTGCCAACCACCAATAAAACCATAAGAAGAAAAAGAAGTTTTCCTTGGTTAAAGCAAGGAGGCTTTACAGCTATGGCCAAAATCTCTCAAAATCTTTACAGTTGTTTTTTGCAGTCAAGATTTTGTGATATTGTGGCAGTAGATGTATCGCGCAACTGTTTTTCTCTCATTACTTCTTGTATACAGACAATTCCCATATAGTTCATATAAAGTCTTCTCAGAACTATGCAAGTATGCAAGTCTTTTATTTATTTAACCAAACTCATACCTTAAAACCTCTCCCCACGCAACCTGTATTATTATTATTACCTTAAGTATTATTATCATTTATTATTATTAACGTTATTATTTTTGATAGTTCACCCGAAAATTACGATTCTGTCTTGAGCTACACTTTTTGATAAAATGTCTTTGTATGGTTGAACAGAGAGAGAGATATTTAGACAAATGCTTGTTACCAAACCGATCTTTTACCCCATTGAACAGTAGGAAAAATTACAATGGTATCCCAGAACATTTTGCTATACTGCATTCTTCAAAATATATAACCTTGTGTTCCACCGAAGAAAAATAAATTATGAAGGAAATTGTATTCAATTGGTTCCAAAAACAGTTTGATTGCAAACCATTCTTCTAAATATGTGTTTCTTAGTTTAACAGAACACAGAAATGTACAGATATTTACAACTAATCATGAGTAATGAAAGATTTTTTTTCTTGGTAAATTATCCTTTTAAATGAAATTAAGATTTCCCCTAAAACATATATAGTTCTGAGCATTTTCATAGTAATCATTTCTGCAGGAAAAAGTTGTCTTTGCACTTAACCGTTTTGAAAACTTCTCAGTTTTGAAATTAAAACGACTAAAAAGCTTCATATTTCTTTCATACAGTATCATCTGCATGCCGGCCAAATGAATAAAGTAGGCGGGACATTCTTTACAGGGCTGTGAAAGCCAAGAGAGACAGAGAGAGATTTCTTTGCTATGAAAAGTAATCTCCTGTATTAGTTTGTGAGTAATGGAGGCAGATTCAGTATTTCATTAACTTGGCTGAAGTGATGTATCATCCCTCTTCTCCCAGTAACATTGCATTAACTTATTAGCTTTACTTTCTCTCTCTTTTACTTCCTCTCTCTTTTCCCTCGTCTGTCATTGAAGCATAATCACCCTGTAAAAGTAGAGATAATAAAAGCAGTGGGAATAAATGACCCTTAGAGAGAGTGCCATATAGATTCATAGAGAGAGAGAGAGATGTTATTTTTGGTTTTAAAGTAGATGTGGGTTGTGTTTGTGGATTTGAAGGAAGCGTTTCTGCATGTGTGGGTATTTGCATGTGTATTAATGGCTCTCTGCATGAGTGAAGACAGTTCATTAGTGAAGCTGTCCTCCAACCAATGATAAAGCCTTTTTAATTATGCTTCATGAAACAATATTAAAGATTATTGGGGTGTGCCTAATTTTTCTAGACAGTGCCACTCCTCTCTCCGACAGCTGCCACCGTGGGACGGATGCAAATGACTGGCATTGGAGCGCACGTCTGAGACTCGATGGGAAAGAGAATTCAAGCTGAGTCAGCATTTCTGGCCTGTTTAAATGGAGAACAAGGCTTACAGGCAATTTAATCTCAGCAAATACCTCCAGCTTAATGTAGAATAGATCCTTGTACGATCACTTTTGTCTAGAACCAAGTGGTACCTCATGGTCAAAACTTATATTTCATATTTCATCATTTAAATGCTTTGACAAAGGCAATTGTCCGTTCTAGGTGTGTGAAACATTTTCAGAAGATTAAAGTAAGTATTCTTGAAAATAAAAATTCTGACATTATTGACCCACCCACCTGGCATTTCAAACCTGTGTGATTAACATTTTTCTGGGTGCCAGACATTTTTTTAAATTACCTTTTTTTGTGTTCTGTGGAAATACTCATACTGGGTTTTAAAGACAAGATATTATGTAAACAATGAATCCATTTTCATTTGTATAACTTAATATAAATCGTTAGTTTAATTTATTCTAACACTTATCTAACACTTATTAACACTTATTCTAACACATAAAATGTTCTCTTTGTATTGCCGTATTCCTCTGCATCCATAAATAACTTTCATCTTAAAGTGAGGGTTCTTGAAAAGGAAAATTCTGACATTATTGACTCCAAGCATTTCAAAACTGTGTGATTTACTTCCTTCTGCAAAAGAAAAAGAGATGTTTTTCAAAATGTCAGTCAAAGAAAACCCAGTGTTCCCATTGACTTGGATTAACTTTTTGTCGATGGGGACCAACGGTGTTTGATAACCAACATTCTTCAAAATATCTTATGTTGTGTTCTGAATTAAGTCATACTGGTTGGACTAAATAAAGATATAATTTTTATATGAGGATTACAAATCCTGCAAGTCATCCTTACTTTGCTTAAATTACATTATACATTACATTATTACATTATACACATATATAGTGCAGTCAAAATAAAAATGTATAATATAAATCAGTAGCACATTATAGTCATAATTCAACCCCCTGTACGGCTTACTTTAGCAGAACACACAAGAAAGTATTTTGAAGAAAGTTTATAACCAAACAGCAGTGGCTCCCATTTACTTCTTTTGTATCCAAAAGAAGTTGTATCCACAAAACCAATGCCAGTCATTCATCAAAACATTTCATTTTGCTTTTATGACAAGACACAAATGATGACTCTTTCTATAACTTTAATATAAAATTTAACTCTATAATTCTATTACTCTACCACTGTTCTTGCACAATAACGTGCTAGGATAAAATCTTTCTTTGTTTTTCCATGTGTTAAAGACTGTGTATTCAGTTCAAATGCCTTGAGTATTCTTAACTGACTAATTAACTCCAAATAAACAGTTGATTAAAGAAGATCTACTCAAATAATGCATCCCAATGGGACTGTGTCAGAAAATATCAAACAATTAAATATATTAGGCTGATTATTAAAATAATGAATCAGTTTAGAGCAAATCCCATTATCTGATTAAAGGTGTTGGTACGTAATTAGCCTTTTTAAAGTGAAGGTCCCCAAGCACTCCGAGAGGAGACTGAGAGGCTGTGTGGGACGCTGTGAATCCTGGCAGCAACAAGTGAAGATGAGAGGAATTGTTTGGACTTTATACATTTAATGCCTTTTTTCATCCTTCCTCCCTTGGTTTAATTTTGGAAATGTGATTGTCTTGGACTTATTTCAAAACCTGAATTTTTTAAAGATTAGTGAGCTTTCACACACACCGGCATGCCTGCACACGCACACACACGGGTGATGGCAGCGACACAAAGCCACGCTCTCCGCTGATGCACTGATGCATTTAATCAGAGGGGCATTTTTCAGTGGAGGGAAAGTAATCATTTTTTCACAATAAGGCTCGTCTGAAACGTCCACTCATATTTGCGTGGTGGCAGCTTGCGGCCCCGTGGACGCATTATGTATTCCAGTGATAGATTAGACTCATAGTATTTGTGTTGCCCTCATCGTGGTGAATGTCAACTTCTTTAATCATTCTTTCCCAAACAAACAAGTCGAGTCTGCTCTTTTCCAAATTCCGGGCCCAAACTGAAGAGAAACCACTCCACAAGGAGTGCTGTGCCATTTAGAGAATGAATTGCAATCATAGGGGAAGCAGAGATGGATTCGAGTCAAACGGCTTCCTGGGAATCCACGCAATAAAGGTCATTTACATTTTAATTACGATTATCAAAAGAAACAAGTGAACTGGGTTTGAGGTAAAGTGTGTGTAATCATACATAATATTAATGTGGAAGACAGAAGGGATAAGTGAAATGCTTTATAAATGTAGATAGATAGATAGATAGATAGATAGATAGAACCTGGTTATGTTTGTTTATTTTATGTTTTAAAAACATATGCAGGTCAATATTTAATAAACAAAAAAATTTTCAGTTACTTTACTAGTATTAAACATTGCTTTAAAAATTGTTGACAGTTTTAGTAATGACCAATGAATAATAATAAAAACAATGTTGTTCTTTTGAATGGTTTTAATATAATTGTATTCAGTATATGACATATGATTATTTATATATTTATATCTTTATATACATACACAATGATTTATTTATTGTGTGTATTTAATATTATGCACCTTATGTGTTTTCAATCTTTGAACTGCTGTGTATCTTTGTATTGCTCTACAAGCAGACACTACACCATTTATCCACTAGAGGGAAATATTGGAAGCACAACCAATTTTAATAGCAAGATCTGCAGCCTGTGATCAATTAATAATCAGTTTTTCCTTTTTGATAAAAAAATGATTTATCATTGCACATCACTATTTGTATCAGATATTTTCATTCTTTCCCTTTATTCTTTATTGTGCATGATATTAATATTTTGAGACTGAACAGTGCATATTGCACACAGCCAATATTTCAAGCATCTAGAGACAAAATAAGACAAGGAGAAGCAGGGCAAGTCCTCATGCTCATTATGGGATCGTAAGACACTTGAAATTTCTCAGGATGAAAATATCTTTCTTCCCCCTTTGGATTTAAAACTTGGCACAGAAAGATACCAAGAGAGCCATCCCCACATCTCTCATTCTGGGATGTTTATAAATTTCCTTAAATGTCCTTTCAGCCACTGTCACTTGTTTGCTCCCAGAATATCTAAAGATCAATTGCAGCGGATGTTACTTTGCTCCCATAAGCTGTTGTACACAGATCAAGCTTGTTATGTAAACCACGGCGGTCCTTCTCCCAAGATCCCATTTCTCTCTGAGTGATAAATAAGCTGTGAAATAACTTACACTTATGCACTTTCAGTTTATTTGAAATAAAATCTTGTTTGACTTATAAGACAGTCTTGTCAAACAAATGTCGACGCATTCAGGGTGACAGACCAACTCATCTTTATGCATTAGCCTTACAGAATGCAGGCAACACAGGGCAACACTTACAAACCGTTTATGACAACATATGAGAAAGTATCCTGTATGAAGATGTTTCACACACACAGGAAGTCCTAAACAACCTTGTTTGCACTACTGCTCCCAGAGGAGTTGGAGTATGATGTTAAATTAAGATGTTCGACAAGCGATGAGTGTCCTTTCTAAACTAGACACATGTTTCACTTGCTTAAAAAAGCATTTAACATTCAAATTAAATTGAAAATCAAAATCATTTACATATGTGAAATCCAAACAAAATGAAATAGATACTTTGGGAAAACATATTTAGTGCTGCAATTTTCTTTTACAGTAAACCTCAAACGAGAATTTGCATTAAATGGATAGTTCAGCATGAAACTAAATTTGGTTATCAGATTTTTTTCCAAATTTGTATACATATATTTGTTTTAAAAACACATACAAGTATATTATATCAGTTCTTCGACCCAATTGACTTTAACAGTTGTTCATTTTTATTTTGTTCTCTTGAACACAGAATAAAATATTTTGAAGATTGTAGGATTACAAAAAGTCCTGTGCTCTTTTTTACATCGTTCTCTGTGTTAGAACCAACAAGATAGAAAACAATTGACAACAGAATTGTACCCTTTGTTAAATAATCCCTTTAATATCCTCCAAGCATGCACCCATTGACTTGCATTGGTTTTGTTTCCATTCAATAGAAGTAAATGGGTACCGCTGTTGCGTGGTTACCAACATTCTTCAAAATATCTTTTGTGTTCTGCAGAAGAAGTAAGTCATACGGGTTTTAAACTTACAAAAACATGAGTAAATCATCAGACAATTTTCTGTCATAATTTTCTTACTTTAGTGAACCTCTATGAACTTCTTGTTTTGTTGGACACAAAAGAAGATGTTTTGAAGAACATGCAAAATCAAACAGTCTAAGGTACCACGGACTGGCATAATAGTTTTACATGCAAAAAAAATATATGCAAATATATACAACTTTTCATTCAATCCTAAAATTACAAAATAGACGATTCTTATGAAACCCCTAAACACCCACTGTGAAAACCCTAAGTCTAGGCCAAACCTTTTACCCACACCTGGTTGCACTGCACAAACCGCACCTGAAACACACGAGACACACACTGATGCACACCAACACCCATTTATTCTCCCAGAATACCCTCTCAATCTCCTGTCTCTTCTCTCAGACCGACTGTAATACAAACAAGCACAGCTGACTGGAGGGCATGTTCAACTCAAGCTGCCTGCGACTTCCCCCTTGAGGTGCAAATGAGATTTGTGTCTCCTGAGAATCACATCACGACTTTAACCAAACCCTTTGAGCTGCTGACCTGATCTGTAATAAAGCCAGATTAAAAGGTCTGCAACCATGCTTGGCTATTGTAAAGGTGCAACAGAAACAGTCCAAACATCGTGGCCTCGGACTCCACATGTTACCAAGAACCCGAAAGCACTAGACTTCACCTAATTTTCAATACTATAGAAGAGAAATGCCTCAGACAAGCTTTTATTACATGCCCCTAGCCATTTTATTTTTCCAGCGAGGGAATTTTTAAACACCTCGCTTTAGATTGGATAGAGTTATGCAAAGTCTTTGTGTAAAATTTGCATAATGTTCCCGGCACAGGGACTTTATATCGGAAAGTGTAGGTTAATTTATATTTACTGCACTTCAGGTTCCGATAGTTCCTCCAAGATAAATCAAATACATTTTAATAAATGTCAACGTGTAAAACATTATTGTGGCTCGGGGACTCGTAACTGCAGTGACTGTGCCTGCTTCTGAAGCACTTGAGTGCATTGAAATACGCGGACAAAAAATTATACAGAGAAATAAAGTAATTTCACAACTGTGACACCAGAACAAACCACAACAGGTAACAGCCAAAGTCACCGAAGAACATTATCCTGAAATTAGATTTAAAATAAAGGTTTATGTGGGACCCTTCCTTTGAAAACCAAATGAAATCAAATTCTGAGAAGACAAGCATTAAAAACAAGGATGATTTGACCTATTTGGCATTTTTGGCACTCTCACTTAGTGAATAATAAGGATATCAGTGTTGTATATTCACATGATGTTTTTTACATAGTGTTGAATGAGATTGGGTATAAAAAATACATGCCAAAACAATGACTTAAGCAGGGTTTTCACAAGCAGGGTCCCATATGTCAACGTAATATCATGTGAAACTCCCCTTGCTGATAAGGCACTTCTGCATATATCTGTGTGATCCAGAGGTATGGGCATATTCTCATCTCCGGTACTTCCCCGGGCTGCAGAGAAGGTGACAGAGGTCCTGGTTCCCACAGTGTGGTGTTTTGGGTATGATAAAGTCCCCAGCGTCAGTACGAGCTCACTACTCATCCCTACTTAAGCCCTACATACTCATAATATCGGAGAAAAAGTATTTTTATAGTAAAAAATAGTTGATTTGTTATAAACAAACATAGTGGTTCCCAAATAAGGTCTATAAAAACTGGGGTATGCAAAGTCTTTGCTGATAAATTAAAGATTAAAATAACATTCAAACTGAGCTGTTTCGTGTTTCTCACAGGCAATAGTTCAATGTGGGGACACTTTAGTGTGGGGATTTTCACAAATCTAGGGCTTTAAGAGTTTGTATACCGTGTGTCAATGTGTATAACCCAACAAGCACAAGAAGTTTTTTTATACAGTGTAACGTAAAACATACATTTCACAAATAAAACTCTGATAGCACACTTACATCCGCCAGACATTTATTTGATGTCTGCATCATCATCTGTAGGACATCTGGCAGATATTATTTGTTCTTCTGCAACAGATCTCTGAGACAACTGTGAAGTGTAATGTAGACCTAAATACCTCTGTAAGATGTTTACAATTTTTTAAGATGTTTAGCAGGGTATTTTACACGAGATGTAGTGCAGATCTCCAGACCTTTAGCAGACATCTTACAAAAGTCACGTTACCTTTGCTATCAGGATAGGTTTCTTAAAATATTCTTATGATAAAATATTAATATTATCCAATTGTGCTGTTTAACCTAATTCCCAGGGGGTAAATAATTTTGGTTTATGAGGTTCAGAAGAAGAAAAGTTTGAAAACGTCTGGATTTATTATAACTTACATTGTCTCCCACACGGATCATGCTTCGGGGTGTGTGAGAGCCCTGTCAAGTCCATGTAATTTACATTCCACCTCCATAAAACAGTATTTGTCCTTAGAAATCTGTAAAAATGCTCATTTTAAAACATTGTAGAATTTCGAATGTTGTGATGGGTTTATTTTGTGGATTTTCGGAACCGTACTCCTTGATATTCTAATACGTCAGCTTGTATAGAATGAAATTTGTTTATGATATTGTCACAACCCTACTGCACCAATATATATTCTTAAATATTAACAACATTTTAACCACTTAATGTCCTCAGTGTGTTTAAACACATACAACACATTACGATTCTTTATCAAACCATCTGCAGAAACTACATAAATCTGCAGCTCATAAACTGTAATGGTTTGATTACCTGTCTCCATCGGTAAAGTTTATTGTGACTGTGGTGCACATCCCCTTAAAGCTTTAAGTGAAAGTATTTCCATTTAAAGACACTCGATTCCACCTGAATGCTATAAAAGACGGTGTTATGTGAATATTGTCTAAAAGAGAAGAGTTATTGTAGAATTATCTCAAAGCATCGTAAACTGATTTTAAGTGAAGGATTTGTGTTCTTATTTTAGGGTACGACTAGATGCCATAAGTTTGATTAATAACTAAAGAGGTCAGGGGGTCGCAATGTTCCACTGCCAAACAAAACGTCTTCCAGGTGCACTGACCACCAGAAATATATGAATATCTTCTCTGCAGAAGAACACGGGAAATACTATGATAAAATTGGAAAAAATGAAAATCGCTTGCTTTGGACAATCCTTAATAGAAGGTATTGAAGGTAGATGATAGTATTTGATTGTATAGTAATTGAATAAAGAGCATAGAGCATCTGGAGAGAGACTGTTTCATTCCCCGCAGCTTCACACAGCTCTAATCACAACTCAAGATGTTCGCCGCGCAATGAAACCTCTAATCAGAATAAAAGCAGTTTGACACGAGGAACAACGGGAGCTTAATTAATATCTATGGGCAAGATTCCTGGAAAATATTAACCCACAGCATGGACCAAATTACACTGTCAAAGAGTTTCTACACCGACAAAACCTTAACTGGAATGAATCTGCCCTGTGTTTTATTCATCTCTCTCTTTTGTCGACATTCTGTTTAACCCTAACATCAACTAGAAAAAGCACATGTAGAAAAATCTATACGTCACAAAGGTTAAGCTATATAGTTCACATTAAAATGAAAATTCTTTAACCATCTGTTTATAATCCTGTTCATATAACATCATATTTCTGTTTTGCCTTTTTAGTGAAATATAAAAGGTTAATTTTTATCATTTAGATAAAACAGTTTTTCAGAATTTTACGTCACTGCAATATATTACACAAATCACTTTAGTGGCACATTCTCTGAATACTTCTACAGGAAAATGAGACAACAAGCTGTTCCTGGAAGGAAATCAAACCCCGATTGTCTCTTAACACACAGGGCTCATCTTCAGACTGAAATAAAGACAAATTTGTGCAGCATGAGGATCTATTATGTGATTTCGTTGGGATAGAAATGTGAACATCTTCCATGTGAAGAAATGTAACAAAATGTTAAGATGCTCAAGTTTCAAAGCTTCTGTTTATACATTATATATCTGTGTTTTGTACATATTAGCCTTTTATTTATAAAAACAAACACACATGTACTGTATATTGAAATTTATATTCTTTTATTTAGATTTTATCCATTGTATCAATGTTATACTGTTCTTAAACATATGCATGTTTGCGTATGTATTTATGAATACAAAATGAATATGCATTATCCACAGAAATACATTGTGTAAACACAAACTTTATTTCTAGTTGGGATTTATCGCAATGAATTGTTGAGACAGCCCTAATTTGAACACATTTGATATTACAGTTTTATCTTAATCAAGTGTTATAATACTTATCTACATATTTCTATTTTAACTAAATATTTTTTGCTCTTTTTGGTCAAAGGGCACACAGACTGAGATGTACGCATTCTTTGTTCCAACATGAAACAAATCGTGTCAACAATTGTTTTTTAGGGTTTTATAGCTTTTGGCAACTTAAAATACTGTACACTCAGCGTTTGGACAACAGAGGAGATGGGCGGTATTAGAGCCTCACCCCTGGGACAGTCTCTCTTATTTTCACTTGTGTGCCAGAGTGCTTCAGACATGACAACTGCATCAATAGCGTAGGCAACCATTTACTCCTTTAAAACAAACTGAATCAAAACATTACACTGCTCAACAAGTCTAGCCAACGTGTTAGAAATGGAGAACGTTCTTCGCAAAGATGAAACGACAAAATGATGAAGACTGGGATACTAGTTTCTGGGATGTCCATGAAGGACCACCTGTGTTTTACAACAAATCCATCGCTTCAGGGTTCAATGGCACGGTACTCGACCCTCTTGACCTATATCGGGCCGTTCCTCTCGGTTTGATTTTGGGAACTTTCATCAGCTTTGCTGTGGCTGGAAACATCTTGGTGATCCTCTCAGTGGTGTGTAACAGGCACTTGAGAAGCCCAACAAACTTTTTCATCGTTAATCTTGCCATCGCCGACCTCCTCCTGGGCACCACCGTGTTACCAGTCTCGGCCACCTTGGAGATATTGGGCTACTGGGTGTTTGGGAGGATCTTCTGTGATGTCTGGGCAGCAGTTGATGTTCTGTGCTGCACCGCATCCATCATGAGCCTGTGCGTAATCTCCATTGATCGCTACATCGGAGTGAGCCATCCTCTACAGTACCCCAACATCGTAACGGGACGCAGAGCTATCCTGGCCATGCTCGGGGTCTGGATCCTGTCTCTGGTGATCTCCATCGGGCCCCTGCTGGGATGGAAGCAGCCTCCGTCGCCGGATGACACGGTGTGCGTGATAACCGAAGAACCTTTTTACGCACTGTTCTCATCACTTGGTTCCTTCTATATTCCTTTAATTGTGATCCTGGTCATGTACTGTCGTGTTTATGTGGTGGCCAAACGCACGACCCGAAATTTGGAAGCCGGTGTGAAGAAAGAGACCATGAATTCGGGTGAGATAACGTTGAGGATTCACCGGGGTTCACAGGTGCACGATGATGCCGGATGCTCATCCAGAGGTCGGGCACATCAGGGGAGGAATTCTCTGACTGTGAAACTTTTGAAGTTTTCGAGGGAGAAGAAGGCGGCTAAAACCTTGGGGGTCGTGGTTGGCATGTTTACGCTGTGCTGGTTACCATTCTTCCTCACATTACCCATTGGTAGGTCTTTACACATGATGGTTTGCCCACTTGGACTGCCATTAATATATTATTATTACTTTGTAGTAATAAGTAGTAATAGTAGTCATGACATGCTTATTATTTTTATTTGGAAAACATCCTATCCATCATCACCCAGAACAATACTTTTCCATGATAACATGATTTCGTGAAAAACAAAATTCATTAGAAATAATGTTTAAAATGCTTGGCCCAGAAATGCAAAACTGCAAAAAACCAAAACTCAGTTATTCATTTGAATGGCCTTTACTCGATGTGAGAAACCACTTGGTAATTTCTCCCATACGCCATCCTCTGCTGGACGTCTGCGGTCAGTGGGAAGACTACAGACTCGGGGTTAAGAGAAGAGTAAATCTTTTTGCACTTTATTTCCTCCTCCCTCTCATGGGGCCCCCAGTGTGGGGTCTGCCGCATCCGTCGCTTACCCGCCACAGCCGGGAGTATGAGAACGAGGGCCTGGATCACAGCCATACAGACAGAGAGGCAGGTTATTATTAATGAATTAGCATAGTAGGCATTCCAATCCCGGACGGGGTTATCTGAGAAGGGCAGAAGGCTTGGAAGTTTAACTCCATGGCTTGGTCCATAATTAAACAGCAGGGCTTGTCACTGCATGTTTGTTAAGTGCTTCATGTGGTTCATGTGGTTGTGGTCAGGTTTACTTAAATTAAGTTGTGTTGTGTTTGGACTATGAGCCGGGCTTTTGTTCTGGTTTAAGAAGTGTGTAAAGAATAGTGTGTTTTGTTTTCGTGGTTATTTTGAACAGTATCAATACTGTTTATGAACACATATTAAATATAATTTGGATTCTTTGGTTTTTAAGGAAATATTTTAATATTTTCTTGAAAAAAGACTTTATGATGTTAACCAAGCCACGTGAATTATATTTTACAGCGTACAGCCAAAGAATTTCATGATTTAAACTCAAGTATTGCTGAGGAAATAGACAGATGAGATAAATGTGCTAACGATGCATGTGTCTTGTTACATAAATCCTTGATAGGATTCCAAACTTGTCAAACTAGACAATGGAGAAAAAACACTTGAATTGTGGACCAGAGGGGAAAAACAGGATGCATGGACACTATATCTAATACATGTTTGCTTCCTTTTGAAATCCCATGTTCAAGAAGAGTTCAATTCTAGAAAAAAATCTGAGATAAGAATGATGAGGCAAAGGATCAGAATAAAACATAGTTGCCTAAGTAAGCCGCTCCGGTGTTGTTAAAATCAATCAAAAATTGTGTAAGATTTATTTCTGTGTGCTTTTAGATCTTTGTCACTTATTTAGTAACGGCCCTTCACTCATGCACTCGTTTTTTTGGCCAAGTCTGAGTGTTCCCATGGTGCTTTTGAATGTGGCGAGTCAATGCAGCATTGAGGTGCCTCCAAGATGATGGATTCCAGTCGCCAGAAAATCTTAAGGCACTGTTCCAGAGGTCTGCCAAGGAAATTAAATTAATAGTGAATAAGAATTAAACAAAGCACCTATACTTAAAACCATTTTTCATAGCGGACGGGAAACAGAAGGGGCCTTTTAAGCTGCATAATTAGATATTGTATATTTACATGAATTTGTATATTTTAGAAGGTCTGAATTAGACGTGTGACATAAGTGATGATGATGAAGAGCTGTCTCCTGTTTATTTAGTCAGATAATCACTTAGACACTAAACTCAACAGGTTAGTGTTAAACTTACATGTAGCTTAGAGAAAGAAACAAGACTAGAATATAAATGATGGTTGAATCATATATTAGATCTATTTCAAATTGATTTCAGTGATGCAAGAACACCAATACACACATAGTTCCAAAAAATTACAATTCTGTAATGAATTAATCATTGAATTACAGTTCTTCTGAACCTATATACATTTCTTTGTTCAACACAGAGAAATGTGTTTGGACAAATGAAAACTTGGATAAAATGAAGAAGTTCTTGGACCCCGTTGACTACCATAATCTGAATATTATAATGGTAGTCAAAAGCCCTTCACAACTTCTTGCGGACCTACACTCTTCAAAATATCTGATTTTGTGGAAAAAAAGGAAGTTATGGAAGTCATAATAATTATTTGGTTTATTCGTATTCTTCTAAATATCTTTCTCTCTGTTCATCAGAACAGAAATGTATTTAGTTATGGCACAACTCAGAAATGAGTAAACGATGACAGAGGTTTTTCATCATATACAGTAATATGATTTATAACATGAAGTATTCTGTGCGTAATAAAGCCCGTTATTTGATTTTTTTGGAGGTTCACTTTAAGCTTACGTTTTTCTTCTTAAAAAGCTCATTTATTCATTTATTTAAGCTATTTAATCCTACTGCCAATGAATTATTGAAATTTCAATCTAGTGTAAACACAGACCCTGTCTGAACTGTTTCAAAGGGTCAGTGTGGTTATAACAGTCAAAGAACATCAATGATTTCATGCCAAAATCTATGTGTTATCTGACAGGAAGTCAATTAAAGAGATAGTTCATCCTCAAAAAATCTGTCTTTATTTACACATATCTGAATCTGTTTACATGTATTTCTATGACGAACACCGGGGAAGATATTTGGAAGAATGCTTACAAATAAAAAGTTAGTGAAGGCCATTGACTACCAAATGAAAATTACTTTAGAATTAATTTGTTCCGTTGACCACGAAAAGAGATATTTTGAAGAATATATGACAGCAAAAAGTTTCAGGTACGTTTACAGTAACTTAGATTGGGATTTTCCTGCTATGGTAGTCAATGTGGTCAAAAAACTGTAACAGGCATTTTTCCAAATATCTTTCTTTAACCATGCAGATTTGGAACTCGATGGTGAGTAATTGCTCACAGAATCTTTACTTTTGGGTGAACTATCCCTTTAACAAAGCTAAGGGTTAAGTCCATATCATCTCTAAATGATTAACACCTGTTTCTAAATAACTGTATTTATTTTAAAAGTTAAGTTAAACAGCCAAATCGTTGCTGCTACCTGCTGGTAGCTTAGGAGAATTGCATCCATTTATCTTCAGACTTGTGTGTGCAATAGTTTAGACTCTAGAGGGCACAATTATGAGGAATTGTGCACTGATCCTGACAGTTCAACCAGGTCAAACTTAGGTTTGGTCTGGACAAAGATTCTGCCTAAATTTATTTTTATTACCTTGATTAGTTTAAATGGTTTTTCAGATTTTGTTATTTATTCATTAATTCACTTTTTTATTTTGAATATATTTTTATTCTATTCTTACAAATAGTTCTTATAAATAAGAAATAATTCCAGAAAGGGAACTCTTGCCCTTACATTTGACATTTTAAGACATTTAGTCCTCATTTCTGACCATGCCGTACTGTCTCCTTGCAGTCTCATTCGACGTCAGCCTGCGGCCTCCTGACACCATCTTCAAAATCATTTTCTGGCTCGGTTACTTCAACAGCTGCCTGAATCCCATCATCTATCCCTGCTACAGCCGGGAGTTTAAGAACGCCTTTGGCCTCATACTCAAGTGCAGATGTCACCGCAAGAGGCGCCCAGGCTGGAGAGCGTATAACTACCAGGGCGCTCACATCAGCTCCATCTACTCACGGCAAGACTCCAAGGACTCCGGCAGTTACTTAAATGGAAGCCAGAGGACCCTGTCTTCTGCCAGTCCCAGCCCAAGTTACCACTCCAAAGGTCTGTCACATTTCCAGGACGATGGACCTAAACATGCTCGAAGCAGAACGCCTTCGGTCTTATCCGAGAACATTTTGGATCATCATCTTGAGC
This sequence comes from Triplophysa yarkandensis, assembly GCA_033220385.1. Taxonomy (NCBI): domain Eukaryota; kingdom Metazoa; phylum Chordata; class Actinopteri; order Cypriniformes; family Nemacheilidae; genus Triplophysa; species Triplophysa yarkandensis. The sequence continues at coordinate 9,940,274 of CM065667.1, read as the reverse complement.
CTGTTGTAGAAGACCCCAGCCAGGTCTTAGGCCACACAGATCAGTCCGGTGTAAAAGACTGTCCTCAAGGTCAAGAAAATATGGACTTGGAGGGGGGAATGTCAATTTAAAAAGACTTGTTATAACTTAAGGTTTGTTCACATGTCCTCCTTCAGAACCCTGTTCTACAAAGACATCCCAGCAAACCATCTTACGCACAAAAAGCATTTCTTAATGTTTGAAAACCATAGGCCTTTATTGCAGGTGGATTTGTTCATTTGTATTGTTTCAATGATGTCTGCCAGACATTTATATGTGATGTTAAAAATCATAAAGTATCTTTACATTTTTATAATATATTATTTTTATATATATCCCAACTTTTGCATTAAATCTGATATACAGCATGCTACTAATGTACAGCACACTGTGGACTCTGTATGTACAACATTAAACTATTTTTAATTCTCCAAAAATTCCTTCCTTATATCGTTTTGTTCTGATGAACATACAAAATAATATATTTGGAAAAAAGATTTTTAATTAACAGTTGTAGAACACCATTGACCCATTGACTGTAGAAAAATGAGACATTTTGAAAAATATAGGACAGCAAATTCTGTGGCACTTTAAATAACATTGACATTCTTTCTCCATGGTTGTCAATGGGGTCCAATAACTATTTAGTTCCAACCATTCATCAATGTTCTTTAACCAAACAAAAAATGTATGCTTGTTTGAGACAACCAGAGAGTGATCATTTGATAACATAATTTTCATTTTTGGGTGAATCTTGAACTTTAAATCTGACAAAATAAGGAAACTTCTTTCATTTAAAGATTTATTTTACCAACAGATGCAATTCCAGAGGATATTCACAGGGTATAGACAGCACAATGTACATATTATTTACAGTCATTTTTCATACCTCATTTTCATAAGCACCCATTTTCAAGAGAGGAGTTTCTGTGTTCTGTAATCAATGAGACCCCACAGGAAAAAGGAGGACTAGTGACACTTTGTTAATACTGCCTTGAACACTTCACATAAGGAATATAGAACAAGGCTGTAAAAAAACACAACAGTCTTCAAACAGAAAAGAATCCGACTGGAAGCAATAGAAAAATTGTTATTACAAATTTCATGATCATGTTAAATCCAAAGCGGAAAATAATGGACTGAATAAAAAATAAATAATAAAACTTAAGATTAAGATTATAGCTTTGTAAACATAAAAATGAAACAAACAATATAACAAAAACAAACATAGATTGAATTAAATGCACAACTCCGACTCCATCTCACAAGCAAAAGAACCATTTATAAGTACACTGACAATTAAAAAAACAAACCTGGTTCTGTATTTACACTGTACAATTTGAAAAATACAATATTCCTCTGATCGAAATTTACCCTCTGTCAAGAAATGTAAAGTTTTTTTTCTTCTTAGCCATTCAATAAGGCAGCTCCTAATCTCTTCAGATGACGATATGGATTTGACAGATTTTGTTGCAACATCTGCAATGGAACAAAAGCTTTTAGTCTGTATTAGTCCCATTTTTTAGAATATTACATATACACAGAATATTAAACATGTCATTTTGTACCCACTTTGCTTTAAAAGGCTCCTTAAACAACAAACTTATTCTTGGTGGTGGATCCACTTTTGGTGGCTGTGTCTGCGTGTGACTGGTATCCGATGATGACTTTTTGTGGCACCCCTAGTCGTTCCTTATAAACATGTCTGTAAATAAAACGATATGTTTAAGTCTTACGATCAAGAAAAATATACATGCTCAGTTCATTTTGATGTTGTGACATTATTTACCCTATATGTACGATAGCATCTTTGTTCTCGTAGTCTGTCGTCCACACCGCTATTTTGTCTCCTTTTGTACGCACATTGACGACGGCACCGCAGACATCATCGCTGTGGTCATCGAATGCTTCTCCCACAAGGCACAGAAGCTGAAAAACAAATGCAGATTTCTGCCTTATGTATCAAATGTCAGCGGTAGACCTGCGGATTGTGGACCTACCGTCTCCAACCAGAAGCGGTCCAGATCTGCTCTGCGCTGCTGTTTGGAGAGAGTGATCAGCCATCGGCCGCCCCGCTTGTTTCTCTCATCCTCCCACATGGGCTCAATGCCATCCTGCTCCAAAACATGATAAGTTGAATAAATAAAACACATAAGAAAGGTTGAACTCCAATACACTAAAGTTACCTGATTACCTTGAAAAGTGAATAGTCACATCCTGACATCAAGTTACTTGATAACTGAATGTGATTGTATAACCTGAGAACATAACAAAAGATCATTTTGGTAAACTTTTTATTTATTTACAAGAGTGGTGATTCCTCGTGATGTGGTGCATAAAAACTCACGCCCAGAAGTCTTCCACCGTGTCAAACTTTGAGATGAGACGGAGATTAGCTTGCCATGTTTTGCTTTTGTCATTTTTAAAAAACCAAAGTGCCCATCTGCAAACAAAACCAAACTCAAGAACTCTCTCTTCAACACTTGCTTAATGCAAATGTTAAATCAAATGTGCTTACCGATTCTGCAGAGGATGTTTGATGTAATCTTCAAGACTCACGATCTCTTGCCTGTTTTCGTCGTTTTTCTCTTCTTCTAAATTTGATGGATTTGTTGAATTTTCCTACAAAAGGAAAACATCTATTCATTTTTGAGTAATGCAAATGCCACGGTCTGATTCAGAAGATGTTGAACATTAGTCAATCTGCACACCCTGCGGACATTTAATTAACTTATAATCATTCCAATATATGCATATCATGATGTTCACTATGTAAATCTTTTCAAAACCAATATGTTTTCCTTATTATCACTAATCTCTAGGAATGAGATTTCATGGTCATTTACCCTAATGGAACATTTATTATAGTACACTTTAGGGCTGCACAATATTGAGAATATATTCCATATTGTTGTTGAATGTTGCGATAAAAATATGTCTTGCGATATATCTTTTCCCAAAATAAATGTTTTGTATTATTATTAGCTATTTTTTAGAATAATGTCACTGGTGTAACCAAGGCATTCAGTTTGTATTGCCAGAGTCGATGGCTGAGGCAAGAAACAGACTTGTTTAGTACATTTAATAAATCAACACAAATAAATACCAATCCCTGTTTATGATTAAGTTAATGACTTTTATTCTTTATACAGACTCTCTTTCGTCACTTACCATAGCTAAAGCACAATCTTAAACATCTAAATTATTTTTTATGAATGACACATATAGGAGATGCAACTCCATAAAAGTCAATAAGTGTTTTTGGGCATGCCATATGATTTTTAAAGAACATAATAAACACAGATCTTTATTAGGCTTCTGGTCCCTTCAGAAACGAGTAACTATAGGAATATGTGGATCTTATAAACTGTAACACGTACCTTTAAGTTCACAAACCAAACTACTCTTACAAGGATCCGTGCTTATACAGGATCTTTTAGAAACATTGTGTTAATAGATTGTTTTTAGATGAATAGATTTAGATTAATAGATCCAAAGTGCACACACACAATCATAAACACACACACACACACAGTAGTGAGCACACACCAAGGCAGCATGCAGGCATTTATGCTGGGGCATCCAGGGAGCAGTTGGGGGTACGTGCATTGCTCAAGGGCACCTAAGTCATGGTATTGCCAACCCGAGACGTGACCCAACAACCCTAGGGTTAGGAGTCATACCCTCTTACCACTAGGCCATGACTTGACTTTCTGCGCATTACATTTCTAAAATGCAAAGTCTACATATTGACCATTTTTAGAGACCTGTGTGCCAACTAAGAGAAACGTGTCACATCAGCAGGAATCTAGAGCCCTTGGGAGGCGGGTGTAAAGCAAGCACGGCCTCATCTGATTGGTCAAATTGGACATCCTGTAACACACAAATTCTGAGCATTTATGTTAATGTTAAGAAATGAAATGTTAAGATATTGCATATCCTATAATCGCAATGTTTTTGATTTTGTGCAGCTCTACTACATTCTAATACTAACTTTTGGTTAAAAAGCTTCACAGATGTTATAAATGTAAGTTAGCTAATCTGGATACAATTAAAGGAACAGTTATGTCAAAAATGTACAATATTGTTATAATCAATTCACCTTTGAGTTGTTTCAAACCTGTAAAGATTTCTTTGTTCTGATGAACACAGACAAAGATATTTGCATAATGCTTCTAACCAAATAGCGATCGGACTGTCGTAGGAAGAATTACCCTCCATTTACTATTTTGTCCAAATAAGATATTTTGAAGAATGTAGGAAAAATAGTCAGTTATCTTTTTTCCATTAGTAAACAGGGTCCAACCACTGTAAGTTTACACGCATGTGTCCAAATATCTTTGTCTGTGTTTAACCAAACACATACATTAAAAAAGATTTCTAACAAACATATAGTGGGTCATTTTCATTTATGGTGTACTAGCCCTTTAAGGCTCGTGTTGTTTACATGCCATTCCTCATTTAAAGTGACACATCACCAATCCATGAGTCTTAATTGTAGAAAAACAAATCAATGTTGATGTCAAACTAACATTTTTCACTACAAAACCAGTTAACACATAAATATCTTTAGTTTAATGTTATTTTTCACACGCATTTGTACGACAGTGCTAATAATAAAAACACATGAGATGATTGAACACATGTTTACTGTCACACATCTCAACACATTAACTCCATAATCATCTTTTATAATAAATCATGTTTAAAAGTCACTCCTGCCTGTAAAACGTTCACAATTATGTTTGTGAGAGCCCTTATATTGACTCACCGGTTCAGCAGTCGCCATCTTCTATAGATGTGTAGGGTCGTCCACGTGCGCCCCCTAAAGGATAAATTGACAATTGAACTACACTTCCCATAAGAGCCACAATCTTCTGAGCCAAAGACTATCGACATTTGCAGGGCGCCGCAGTGGCTTGTAAAGTGCACCGAAATCGGTCTCGTTCAGGACCCGAGTGGTGGCTTAATGCCTGATCAAAAAGTTTTGGTTGTCAATATTTTTTTAAATAAATAAAAAAAACAATCCAACATATGTCAACCAAGCTGGCTAAACAGCTGTACTTTTATATTTTTATATTATTATATTTTTTGTTCAATACAAGTTTAGTACCATAATGGCCTTAATATATTTCACCAACCATGGCCCTATATATGTATTTTAGTATTAGAAGCACTGAACGCAAGACATTGGTTGTACATTTATCTTAAATTTCAAACTTTGAGGTTTCCCTTAATATGGATTATGCTGCATGGAGATGTTCAAAATAATGCTCCGTGTGCGGAGTCTTGACATGAAAAGTCTTTGTTGCACTGCATCGAAATTCCCACAGCTTGAGAAAAGTTATTAAATTATTTATGAATATATATACAAGTATATATTTCATTAATTGCATGCATAACTACTGTATGACTGAGAGCTATCATGTTTATCAGAGAAACACAGAAAACATAATCTTAGCACGACTTCCTAACCATTGGGTTGTGAGTTCAAGTCTCTGGACCGTGTTTAGTGGGTTCGACTTATATCCCTTGGGTTGTGAGTTCCAGTCTCGGGCCGAGTTTAGAGTTTGACTTCTAACCCTTGGGTTGTGAGTTCAAGTCTCGGCCCGAGGTTAGAGTTTGACTTCTATCCCTTGGGTTGTGAGTTCAAGTCTCAGGCCGAGTTTAGAGTTTGACTTCTAACCTTGGGTTGTGTGTTCAAGTCCCGGCCCGAGGTTAGAGTTTGACTTCTATCCCTTGGGTTGTGAATTCCAGTCTCAGGCCGAGTTTAGAGTTTGACTTCTAACCCTTGGGTTGTGAGTTCAAGTCTTGGGTCGAGTTTAGAGTTTGACTTCTATCCCTTGGGTTGTGAGTTCCAGTCTCAGGCCGAGTTTAGAGTTTGACTTCTAACCCTTGGGTTGTGAGTTCAAGTCTCTGCCGGAGGTTAGAGTTTGACCTCTAACCCTTGAGTTGTGTGTTCAAGTTTCGATCAGTGATTAGAGAGTTTTACTCCTAACTCTAGAGTTGTGGGTTCAAGTCCCGGGCCGGTGGTAATGGAGTTTGACTCCAATCCCTTGGGTTGTGAGTTGAAGTCTCGGCCAGTATTTAGAGAGTTAGACTTCTAACCTTCGGGTTGTGAGTTCAAGTCTCGGGTCCGAGGTTTGAGTTTGACCTCTAACCCTTGAGTTGTGAGTTCAAGTCTCGGCCAGTGTTTAGAGACTTTGACTCCTAACCCTAGAGTTGTGGGTTCAAGTCCCGGGCCGGTGGTAAGGTAGTTTGACTTCTAACCTTCGGGTTGAGTTCAAGTCTCAGCCTAGTGTTTAGAGTTTGACTCCTAACCTTAGGGTTGTGGGTTTTAGTCCTGGGCTGGTGGTTAGAGTTTGATTCCTAACCCTAGGGTTGTGGGTTCAAGTCTCGGGTAGATAGTTAAGAAATTTTGAATTCTAACCCTAGGGTTGCAGGTTGAAGTCTCGGCCCGGCAGTACCATGACTTAGGTGTCCTTGAGAAAGGCAATGAACCCTCAACTTCTTCCAGGGCGCCGCAGCATAAATGGCTTTAATGCGGAGCATGAATTCTGTGTGGGTCAACATACTTGGCTGTATGTCACATCACTTCTGTTCTATGACAAGATGCTTTAAAGCAAGTATATATAAACAAGCAAGATTTTACAAACCAACAGTAGATTTACAGCCACATTATTAAGAATTTTGCCTCAAAGCATTGTTATTACTATTCCAATATTGACAATAAATACAAAAAATGATAAACAAAAGGAAGTTTTTATTTTCACATTTATTTAGTGTCCAACTGGAACTTAACACACAAGTACTGTTGGTAACGAAACAAATGTTAACAAAACACAATTGTAAACACCAGGACGTTTGAAATGTTTGAAGCCATTTTTCATGGTAGGACAAGAAACATAAGGCTCATGGTAGTGACTCTGGATGATCAGAACTGCAGCACTGTTCGGATACTGTGAGACACACAAATGAAAAGTTTGCATTTGGATTAGGCATTAAATTGTTTCTTATATAACAAATAAAACTACGGCAAGAAGAAAGAAAACATGCATGTACCTCTTCCCAGCATGCATTAGATCAAATGCCTCATTGATCTGGGTAAAGGGCAATTTGTGAGTGACAAACTCATCCACCATCAGCTTCTTGCTCATGTAGTCATTAACCAGCTTAGGAACACTTTCAACACTCTTCCATCCTGATAGACAACAAGAAAACATTCCTGCATGAGGTGGACTGTCTATATCAGATGAATCGACATATTGAATACCAGTCGATCTCAATGATTCACTGATCAGATAAAAGACATTATAAATACCACCTACCACCGAAAGCTGTGCCTTTCCATGTACGCCCTGTTACCAGCTGGAAGGGGCGAGTTGAGATTTCTTGTCCTGCTCCGGCCACACCAATGATGACACTGGTTCCCCAGCCTTTGTGACAGGCCTCAAGGGCAGCTCTCTGAAATGTAAAACAAACGTCAAGGATGGTCATCCTAAAGCAAAGCTGTAATATGCAAAGGGTAGATTATGCAATTATGGTATACAAAATAGTCACCATGGCAATGGACATATGCAGAGCCAAAATACACAGCTTTGCCTTCGCCCCAAAGTAAACAGTCACTTTTTCTATAGCATACCATGATCCCAACATTGCCGATGCATTCGAAAGAATAGTCAACACCTCCATCTGTCATCTCTACCAGCACCTCCTGAATCGGCTTAGTGTGGTCCTTGGGGTTCACAAACTCAGTGGCTCCAAATTTCTTGGCAGTTTCAAACTTGTCTGGGTTGATGTCAATGCCAATAATCCGGGTGGCGCCTTGTGACTTGCAACCCATAATGACGGCAAGCCCCACTGCTCCCAAACCGAAAACAGCACACGTAGAACCGGCCTCAACCTAAGAGTGAATTTGAGTCAGACGAGTATGAACCATTTTAACATAATACAGAGAAAAACGAATCCGATCAAAGATACGGAGACCTTGGCAGTATTAAGGGCAGCTCCGTATCCAGTGGAGATCCCACATCCCAGGAGACACACTTTGTCCATAGGTGCTTTATCATCCACTTTGGCCAGAGAGATGTCGGCCACTACGGTGTACTCGGAAAAGGTGCTGGTCCCCATGAAGTGAAAGATCTGCTTGCCTTTGCAGGTGAACCTGGAGGTATTATCGGGCATCAGACCCCGACCCTGGGTCACCCTGCAAAAATAACTGCATAAGAGGGTCTGCCAAATGCATGCACGCTAATGCAAATACGTGCATAACTACCTGATCTTCTGGCACAGGTTGGTTTTGGGATTTTTACAGAACTTGCATTCTTCGCACTGGGGTACATACAGTGGAATTACAACATCACCTTGATAAGAAACAAGACGGATGAAAACATTCGCGCATACTTTTCTGCTTTCACAAGGACACAGATACAAATGTATTTCCACATGCCTGGCTTGAATTTGGTGACCCCTTCTCCAACACTCTCAACTGTGCCTGCACCCTCATGACCCAGGATGACAGGAAACAAACCCTCGGGGTCACTTCCGCTCAGGGTGTACGCATCAGTATGGCACACGCCTGTCGCGTGAATCTGAAAACCAAAGCAAAGCGTCAAAGCGATAAATGACTCGTTGTTTCATAACAGTGTGTCAGTTCAATACTCGATGTTTGATTATGTTTGATTAAGTTTGACGGATGAAAAAGCGAAATAAATGTGTCTGTTCATACCACACACAGCCGTTTTTCAAGAAGTACAATGTTCATATTAATGGTTTACCTTAACTCTAACTTCATGGGCTTTAGGTGGAGCAACCTCCACCTCCTCAATGGAGAGAGGCTTTCCTGCCTCCCAGGCCACAGCTGCCTTGCATTTAATCACCTGATGATGAACAAAATAAATGTTCATAAAGATGCAATCTATATACATTAAATATGCTTAACAGGAACTTTTGTTTGTATGCACATAACATGACAACAGGTCATTGTGCTAAATCTGAGCTGCTGTCATGCACAAGTGCTGCTACATATTTGCAACCACTTTTTAACCGGAAATGCATGTTTATATTCTATTGTTTGTGGGATTATTACACATTTTCACACAGTTAACGCGCACTCATTGTTACAAAGTGTTAAAAATGTCGTCAGACAACTTACTTTTTCTGCTGTGTCCATGCTTGCTCTCCAGCGCGACAGAATGGGGAGAAGGGGCGTGGAAACTGATGAACGCTTCTTTGGCCAATCAGAGAAGCGGGAAAGGCCTCGCTGGGACAAAGTCCGTTGTTTTCCTCAGCGCTGTTGGCTGTCATTGGTCAGCAAAGCTTCACCAACACCAAAGCAATAAAAGTGGCATTGCAATGCTTTGAAGGGTGATAGGGTGTAAATTGTTAGATCAGCATTTAATGGTGAAAGTGTTTTAAGCTGTGGTCTGATTTTTTTGCAGATCTGGTTCATAGTTACTAAAAACTTTATCCAGCTGATTATATTTCCTTATCTTTACTGAGAATGCAACATTTGCAGAATCAATCTATTTCATCCAATCAGAGACAAGCATTACACAATCTACAACCTGATAGCACACATACATCTACTTGATGTCTGCAAGACTTCTTATCTTCAATACATACTTATGATACCTGGTTACACATAGATCTCTAGAACATGCCTGTATGATGTTTATTTATGAAAAATGTACAACAGCTCTTTTTAAAACATCTTGCAGGTGATTTTACGCAGCAGAAGTTCTTCAGATCTCCAGCAAACATCTAACAGATCAGGGGTCTCCAACCTCTTTTAAGCAAGGGGTCCTTAGGAGATGAAATCATCCGGAGGCCTTAATGTTGAGTATTGTTAAAAATGAATAAACTTCATTAACTTTAAAGATGTCGTAAATGTAAATACTAATATTACAGGCACAAATAGTTTTTTAATAAAAAGGAACCAGTTAAGTCAGGCTGGTCACATCATTCATAAGTTTTAAGTTTGGCGCCCAATAACACTGGGGAAGATTCATGTGCAGCTTTTATTGTTGAGTCCTCAAAAAGATCATGGTGGCTACCAGGTGCCTGTGGGCACCACATTGGAGACCCCTGTTCCAGATGTAACTTTACTATTTACACACTTCATAAAAGCAGACCTGTATTGCAAAATGTCATTGCAAAACATGATTGAGAACACTAACCAAGTTAAACTTAATAAAGAGTTGTAACCATTGATTTTATTTTGCAAGTCAATGGTGACAGTGTGGAACTAACATGAATCACAATGTAGAAAATGCTAACATCCTTTACATTCCAGCAGTGAAAAGTTTGAAATTATTGATCTCAGATGAGCTGGGGTTTTCCTCTACACTACACATTAAGGTAGTAATCTTGAGGTTGGACAAGCCCAACTTTCGGCAACATGAAAATCCACCAGTTCGGCTTGTGTGAGTCACCTGCCATACACAGACAAGTGCAACTAAAAACAATAAATCAAATAAAAATCCAAAGCTGACAAAAATACAAATGATACAAAAGTAAAAAGTCCAGCTGTACAATGGACGCATTAGAAAACAGTTCAATGACCGTTTAAGTCTCCAAAACTGCTTCTGCCTTCTCCCAGCAAGCTTCCTCTGCAGATGAACAAAACAGGTCCAACATCCTGAAAGACCTTCATTATCTTCCACCTGCAAAACAAGCAGGAAAAACATGTTGTGTTTACATTTACTTACAAAAGAGCCTCTTGTATAACAGCAAGATGACCATAAAATAACATCATAACTTCTGTGTCAACAATGTAAACTCGCCTCTAAATCCACGTCCACCACCACCTCCTGATCCTCCTCTACCTCCTCTGAACCCTCCACCTCCTCGCCCACCAAAGCCTCCTCCACGGTTGCCAAATCCTCCTCCACGACCGCCAAATCCCCCACCGCGTCCTCCACGGAATCCTCCTGCAAAGATTTCATTTAGTTTAGAATTAACTTGGTAGACACTTTTATCCAAGCCAACGTACAAGTTGCCAACACACGAACAACATTAATGATCACAAAGCTGTACATTTTCGGAGACACTTAGGAAACCAGATAATCAGCATTGTATGGGATTTCTAGTGCTTAAATAAAGCATTATCTTACCTCCTCTACCACCTCCACCTCTTCCGCCTCTGCCTCCCCGAGGAGGACCCTTCTCACCTGGAGGCCTGGGGAGGAACCTCTGAAGGGGTAACAGCTTCATGGGATCAATGTAAAACTGAAAAATACATAAATAGTGTTATAGAACTGTTTTGTGAAAAAAAGACAGCAGGAAAAAAATTAAGTATTTATGAAATATTTTGAAAGCTATTTTCCAAAACGAGATAAATACATGTTAATAGTTTTTTGAAAATGACATATCTTTTTTTACCTAGACCCACACATTCTATTAATATTCAAATTAACCTGATAAATGGTCTATTTGCTCACTCTGAACATGTTAAACAATGATTACTAAATGAGAAAATATTAATTTTCCAAAACATTACAAATTCATCATTTTTTTATGTAAAATTTTGGTTTATGTCTTCCAAAACACAAAAATAAAATAAAATGAAATGTAAGACAATAGGATCTCTTACTTAAAATGAATATAAATCAAATATACGCACATGTCCATGTAGGAGAAAAGTAAAAAGAAAACGAAAGTCACCATGTGACTATTATAACTCACCTTTTGTAACTTCTTAAAGGAAGATGCCTTCATATTATCAGAGAGTTTGACAGAAAAATACTGAAGATTTCATTAAGGATGTTTAGATTTTTATGAGGGTTATCGCCAGTTACATTGGTACCCTTCATATGACATTTCATGCAGTTAACTTTCAAGGATACAAAATCACGAAGCTGCCCGAAGATCTCGTCGACTTTTCCAATCTGTTCTTTGTTTTCCAGGTACACAGGAGCATTGAAGTAGGGTACTTTGTTTTCCTCCGTCACGCATTTACAAACAATGTCATCCTCACATGGGTGCATGAACTCACCTACACCTATAAGATACAATTGTTTGGGATTACTTCCAAATATTTAACAATGACTGTGGGAATGACCAGACAGGAAGTAAAGTGTCCTTACTGACAACATGTTCCGGTGGGCCATAGTCTTGCTGCCTGTTGAATCCACCTCTGCCGCCGCCTCGTCCACCTCCTCTACCACCGCCAAAACCTCCACCTCCAAACCCGCCACCTCCAAATCCACCACCTCGACCCCCACCTCTGTTGAAACCGCCGCCACGACCCCCTCCTCGACCACCACCTCCGCGAAATGACATGTTGAAAAGCCTGTAAGAACACATGGAAGAAGCACATTTATACGAAGTGGATAAAAAAGACAAAACAGCAACTATTGAAACTGTAGTTTCAAGTCAAAGATCTGGAACAAATTTTGAAGGTTTGGTGTAATTCACACATCACAGTCATGGTCTGGTGGTTAGAGAGTTGGACTTGTAAACAGAAGGTTGTGGGGTCAAATCCCAGCAGACAATAACTGAAGAGCCCTTGATCAAGGTAGCTCACCCCTGTTTACTCTACAGTGATAATAGGCAACAAATATAATATAAACACATACATACATACATACATATATACACCTATATACATAAACATAAATATATATATATATATATATATATATATAAACATTGGTGCTTGAAGTTCCAGGAATGCTTCAATGGATAAAGTTACGCAGAAATCCATTCACAGCATATTAAAGAGTGCAGAATTCACAAAACATTAATAATATTACAGTGTATGTTACTATAATAACATATGCGACCAGGTGTGAGGTCAGTTTACCTTTAAAAGAGAATCAGGTGGACTTCTGTGAAACTACACGCTGTTGACTCTGCAGACACACGTGCGCCTTGACCGTCTGCCGTAAACGGATTCCGGCTCTCACACACACTGTCGTAAACACGGAAGTCGTAACCATGTTCTGACGCAAAAGGCGCACGAGCCAAACAACGGATTTAGATTCTTCTCAGAAGCGAAGGACAGTTTTAAAAGTCACATTTAGTCTTTTATTTTCTTTAGAAGAAGAAAAATAAATGTTGTATATTTAAGGTGGGTTTGTCATATTAGAATAAATATCTATGAATCATTTTTATTCATGTTATCATTTTACTCATTATCAATTATGAGTAATTGTGTGTAAACATATGGGCAGTTTGGATTGAAAAATCAAATTAATAACAAATTTCATGTCCAAGTACAATTTTGCGTAGATTTAATCAGTTTTTTTTTTTTAAACTTAAAACTACTTAAACAAGTGTATTTGCATACATTGAGAAACAGCAGAGGTCACTCTTGACACGTCATGAACTAATCTTTCCATTACAGGATCTCTGAAGGAGCTGAGATGGTTGTGAAGGCCTAGAACATTTGGATTCCGATCAGGGACAGCTGGCTCTCCTGGGTCTTCACAGGAGAACGCGATATCTGTAAATAGAAGTCAGTTTCCCCCGAATCTCTACCTCGTTTTTTGGGGTTTTTCTTGAATGCCGCAGGCAACTGTCAGCATCCAGCATGGGGACTTGAGTAGTGTGCTGGGAAAGAGAGAGAGAGAGAAATAGACTGCTAAAGAGAGAGAGAGAGACATTAAAGAGAGAGAGAGAGAGAGAGAGAGAGAGAGAGAGAGAGAGAGAGAGAGAGAGAGAGATAGACTGCTAAAGAGAGAGAGAGAGACATTAAAGAGAGAGAGAGAGAGAGAGAGAGAGAGAGACAGAGAGAGAGAGAGAGAGAGAGAGAGAGAGAGAGAGAGAGAGAGAGAGAGAGATAGACTGCTAAAGAGAGAGAGAGAGACATTAAAGAGAGAGAAAGAGAGAGAGAGAAATAGACTGCTAAAGAGAGAGAGAGAGAGACATTAAAGAGAGAGAGAGAGAGAGAGAGAGAGAGAGAGAGAGAGAGAGAGAGAGAGAGAGAGAGATAGAGAGAGACTGCTAAAGAGATAGAGAGAGACTGCTAAAGAGAGAGAGAGAGACATAGAGAGAGAGAGAGAGAGAGAGAGAGAGAGAGAGAGAGAGACTGCGAGACTGCTAAAAAGAGAGAGAGACATAGAGAGAGAGAGAGAGAGAGAGAGAGAGAGAGAGTGCGAGACTGCTAAAGTGAGAGAGAGAGAGAGAGAGAGAGAGAGAGAGAGAGAGAGACAGAGAGAGAGAGAGAGAGAGAGAGAGAGAGAGAGAGACAGAGAGAGAGAGAGAGAGAGAGAGAGAGAGAGAGAGATAGACTGCTAGACTGCTAGAGAGAGAGAGAGAGAGAGAGAGAGAGAGAGAGCACATCACTGCACTTTATGTGCTGCTTATTGTAACCTTGTGTTGCATATGTTGTATCACAAATACCTTTACACTTAAACCCTTTAGAAAATAAATCCAGTTCATAAACCTGCAAGACCGCAAACCCAACAGTGCCTGTACGTACTACTCTATTGGAATCATGAGAGTCCCTGCGTCTGAATGTCAATATTTAATGTTCAGGCTAGTATACACATACAGTGATGCTTTTCATAACAGCAGAGACGGAAGCTACACCCCAGACGATGTTTTGTTTGTGCTTTTTAATTTTTTTTTTACGAAAATAATTTCTTTCAGATTTTGTTCATCGTACATCGTATATTCGCTTAGGTCTACGCTGTGGTATTAACATTCAGAGAGTGAACTTGATGAAACCTTGTGCACTGTAACATTTCCAACTATTGACAAATATTTTATCTTTTAGAGAGCAGAAGTATTTTGTTTCAAGGACAGCTGAATTCAAAGCAACAGTAAGTTAGAAATGCTCTGCACGTTCATCATTCTCGGCTATACAGTTCATGACCCTCTATCTTTGTAAACTCACTGTAAGTTTATGTTGAAAATTCCCGAATATTTCGGGACACGAACCACTTGATTTAATTACTTTTACGGGGGAGTGTTTAGTATCCGTTTGATCGATTTCGTGGTTGGGTAATCCGTGATCTTTACAATGACCGGTCGGATTACTGGGTAAAGAAGGCAATGTGGCCTTTTAGGCAGTAATGGGGGGAAAGATTGTTAATTGCCCCTGACTGTTCAAAGTAAATTAATTATTGATCGACTACGCCACTCTTTTTCTGTACTTACATCGCCTTACAAATCCTTTTATCTCCCTTTGGTGTAAGTACATTTCCGTTCAAGCATAATTACATATTAAGGGAAGCCCATGGGGTGGTAAGCACCTTATTAATCCAAAAAGTTGTTTATTTTGGATTTGTCTGCGTGTGTGATGCGTGTCCCTCATGATGACACTCGCTATGAGTCGCTTCTCTTGCACTTTTAGTTCAGTCTTAAATAGCGTACGATTAGATACATTACCTGTGGACATAAATAGAGAGAAAGAGAGATAGGGTGGTAACTAATTGAAAATTGCTCGTGTGGGCTGTGGCCTTCCATCCACTCCAATCTCTGTTCGGGATGACACTAAATACAAAGCGCAGAAGCAAAGCCTGCATCATTATTCTGCCCATTGATTTTTCACCAGGCCTCCAAAGACAGGCTGCTCTTTGAAATGAAATCTAAACAAAGTACCAGCATGATATAACAGCATTTTTTTTCTGCTTCATGAGACTGCAAGCACCCCGGATTAGAGGTTTCAGTCAAAGAAACGCAAGCGGTGCGTAAGTGTGTGTCCATTTCAAATGGCGCACAGCTCTCTCCTCCCCGTCTGAATGACGCTGGCGCCTCTAAACAGGTTGAGTCAGTTCATTCTTCTGGGTGAGGAATATAAGGTGGACCGAGCCTAAAGGGACATCTGAAGACAGGTCATCTGATGCTTGGAGTCGGGCTGTGATTCATTTCTAGATGGTATTTCAGAGATTGAGATAAGAGCGAGCATTATGTTTGGTTTAAATGCTTTGACAGGCTGGATCTGATTTAACCAAACTGTTTGAAGGGTTTAGATCAGGGCTTGGCAGACAAGGGGTGATAAAGGTCAGATCTGTAAAAGTTTTTT